>PVIH01003108.1:136951-169506 GCA_004025045.1 Sigmodon hispidus
AAAAAAAAAAAAAAAAAAAAAAAAAAAAAAAAAAAAAAAAAAAAAAAAAAAAAAAAAAAAAAAAAAAAAAAAAAAAAAAAAAAAAAAAAAAAAAAAAAAAAAAAAAAAAAAAAAAAAAAAAAAAAGCCGGCTGAGCAAGCCACAAAGAACAAGCCAGTAAGCAGGACCCCTCCGTGGCTTCTGTAACAGCTCCTGCCTGCAGGCTCCTTCCCTGTTTGAGTTTCTGTCCTGACTTCCTTCAATGATGGATATGATGTAGAAGTGTAAGCCAAATAAATTCATTCCTCCTCAACTTACTTTTCAGTTATGGTGTGTCACTGCAGCAACAGAAACCCTAACTAAGATATGCACATAACTCAGAAAGACAAGCAGAGCTGGGGATTCTCTGGCCTCCCATTGTTGCCCTACCGAGCTCATCATGAAATCATTCATGTCTTCAGCAGGAATTCGATTCACCAACTCTGCACCTTCCAGCAGTGCAGAATCTGATTTGGTCCAACACTGGGATCTTACAAGTTGTAGGTACCAGTCCTGGAAAGAAGAAAAAGAAAAGGGCAATGTGATTAGGTAGGCACTTTGGCTGCTCCTCTGGGCTATGACTGTAGCACTGGGACCCTGGCTGGCTGTACAGACATCAGACACACCCTAGGCTTACAGCTCACCACTCTTCTCTAGGCTGTTCTGTGCCTGAATGCTGCCTTCTTTTCCACCTGTGGAATTTCCAGCAGTCCATGCAACCTCAGCAAAGTTCTGAGGGTTGTTGACCTTTCCTCTCCCTGCTTCTTAGCTATTGTACCATTGACACTCTACTGAAGTGCACGCCTCCCTCATCTTCCTCAGCAGCCAGTCTGGGGCAAATCAATGTTTTCTTTCATGAGCTGTAGGTTTCTAAACTCACATCTCTTCTCCCCAAGGCCCTAAAAGTCACTAACTCAAGTCTGAATGGTGAAGGTGACAATATATTACACCTGGTAGCAGTAAGTGCAATATGTCATAGAAGACAGAAAGTCTAGGGAGAAGGACACAGGCCAAGTTTGTCAGCATGTGCGGGACAATGCTTGCAGTTATAGGCTCTGGGCCACAACCAACTTCTCTTGACTTGTGAACTAACCACCTGACCCTAACCCCACACTCCTCCACAAGAGTTACATATCATCATTCCTTTTCTCATTAGGACCTCATGGCCTCCATATTCCACTCTAATCCCCAAGCAGAGTTGCTAAAGACCTGAACTGAGTGTCAGGGACCTACGTGCACTGGCACCTATCCTTATCCTCTTTCAAGACAGAGGCTGATATTGTCTCCACATGGTCCTTGGCTATCACACTTAAGATATTTAAGACACTTACTTTGTCTGGACTCACTGTTTCCAGAGATGTGTGGCCATTCCCATCCAGCGGGTGGGAAGTGACTGGGGGCAAGGGGCTAGGTGAGTCGTACATGGTAGAGAGTCGAAACCTGTCCAGCAGGGAATAGAGCCTTTGATGTCTGAAACACAAATGAAACAACAGAGGCATTTGTCCTTTAGTTTGAAATCTCAATTTTGCAAAGATGGGTCCTAGGATCATGTAATACAAATGAACAAAAGTAGCTTCTCAAAACAAGATATAACATGTTTTGAACTTTCCTTTGAACATCCTAAAGTCATGATGCACACCCTCAGGCTCTAGTTACTTTAAATTACCACAATTTATTCCTCGGTGATATTTTCCAGAAATTTCATTTATGCTCAACATTCCATTAGGCAACACATTATATAATAGCTAACAAAGCTATTCTAGTCTTTATTTTCTTGACAGTATTGGGGATTGAACCCAGAGTCTTGGGCATGCCGGGCAAGTGCTCTAACATTGAGCTATATACTCCTATTCAATGTATTTGTAATATATGCAAATACATAAATTCTCCTAAGATCCAAGGGCATAAGCTCTATTTAATTTTCCCATAATAACACAATTTATTTAATTAGGAATGTCATTTCACAAAAGAGTCATGTCATCTGGTCCAAAGTATTATTGTTATAATCTTCCTCATCTTGGTCTATGTCTAAATCTATGGTCCAATACAATGACAATTTACTCTTTTACCATCTGAAACCAACATAATACTTCATTCATCATATGACAACATTATGTAGCTCTGAAGACTGAAAGCTTATCCAGACTATACTGTCCTATTAAAAAATAACACCATAAAACACCTCTGAAGACTAAAATTATGACAGAATCACCCTCTCTGATATACACGTGTGTGTGCCCCACCCCATCTGCAGTAGAAAAGAAGAGATGAAAGCTTTTCTTAATTGATCTTGTAGTCAAGAAACTGTGTTCACACTACGGATGGAATTGTTTCTAATAAAGGCTTCTAAAAGATTTTAAAACAATTAAGCAAATGAATAGCTATAAAGAGATGGCACTTAGCAAGACATAAATATAATATACACATGTCAGGAGCCAGGTAGTGCTCTCAGACTTAATCCTTCTAATCTTGCTATTATATTCTGTGTTTATTCTCATTCATCAAGGGTTCAGAAGCAGAGGCAGCATACACACTTTCTAGCCCCTTCAACAGCCATAAGGTTCAGAAGTCCCCTTATGTGTATAATGGGTGTTTGATTGCCACTTCTTCATGTCTACTAGCATGAGACTCTTGACATTTAGAAAGCCCTTTCTACTGTAATACTGCAAGAAAACTAACCTACAAAGAACACTAATTCCTTTGCCTGTGTTCCTGTACATAACTAAGTCTTTATAGGCTGGTTGCCCAAACACCAGTACCTCATGCTGCAGCCTTACCTTTGTGCAAGCCCACTATTCTGGAGATGCTCCTGGATTCTGTTCAGTTCCTCCACTGGCAACTGGGCCATGCTGCTCTACACAGAGAAGAACACATTAGGAGTTTTGTGACATATAACCTCATACCCATTTTAAAGGGATAAACTGGTATGCACAGTGTAACTATCTAGTAAGAAGCAGTTGGTCAGACACCAAATAGCAAACATGGCATACATGCTCCTATCAGCAGCCAATCAAGACCAGGTACACAGGTCCATAGACTAAATGTTTTAATTGACTTGCTAAGTTTTTATATAAATCTTTATATAAATCATCATCTTTCAGTACCTGTAAATTTGCAGCCAAGAGCATTTCTACCCGCCGACAGGCCAGAGTGTCGACCATGCGAGCCAGAGCACGGAAGGGAGTGCCCAGGAGCCTGTCCACATATAGCGTGAGCACAGCACCAGACTGGCTGAGGTGGATGCCTTCCAAGCACTGAAGTGTTTTCTTCAGAGTGGTTGGCTAATGTTGAGAAGAAATAAAAATTTATTTTTTTCTCAGACTGGTAATTGGTACTAACAAAATTCCAGTCAGTACCCCATTTTTAAGGCAGAGAAAGCAAACTGGCATGCTAAAGACTTACAGTTGAAAGATTTTCACAACGAGACTGAATTGCCTGGATAAAAAGGCCACTAGCTGCAGAATTACGATGAATGGCACTAATAAAGTCTTGTACTGGAGGCTCATGGGACAGGCTGATCAGATCTTGAATATGATTCACAATGAGCCATGTTAAGTGTTCTGAGTCATGGAGATTCTGACACTAGAGAAGATATAATAAATGATATATTTCAAGTAGACAAGGAGGCTAGAAAGAGTAAAAACAAAACAAAACAAAACAAAAAAACCAAATTCCAAATACAAACTCTGCCTCAGTGAAGACAGTGTCTAAGTTCAAGTAAATGAGAGAAAGGAAAGAAACAGAGCTTTACACCTCTGATTTCATGTGGTAGAGGTCAGAGGAAGCACAGCCCCAAAAGCCATGCCCAGCTTCCAGAGACACTAGCTCAAAATCACAATAAACAGAAGAAGCACTGGCTCCCTGGATAAGTCAAGCGGTGGCTGCCCACAGGAGGAAGAGGAGCAGTCTGGTGCAGCTCCTCCCTAGTGACTGGCCTGAAGCTTACATGCATGTGACAAAGGAAGCCCCATGTTGCAATAACTGAGCTTCTTATCAACAGGCCATCATAGCATGGACTATTCCAAAGTTAATCTGTTTCCAAGGGTTAGTGAAGAAAACAGCCACTAACTGTCACAAAGCTGACAGAATTCCTCAACTAAAAAATAGATCTCAACGTAGGCGGCGGCGGCTGGGTCTGCAGCTTCGGCCCCAGGTGTCCCGGCCATGCCAGCAAGCACGCGGGGAGCCGCCCGTGGCGGCCGTCAGAGTCGCGGCTTCAAGGCAGCCGACAGCGACCGGCCAGGGCTCGGGCCCCGATCCCGGTGGCACCGGCTACAGGTGAAAAGTGAATGTGTAAGAATTCTACAACCTATGGGGCTGGAGAGATGACTCAGTGATTAAGAGCACAGACTGCTCTTTCAAAGGACCTGAGTTCAATTCCCAGCACCCACATGGCAGCTCACAACTGTCCAGTTCCAGGGGACACCCTCACACAGATATACATGCAGGGAAAACACCAATGCACATAAAATGAAAATAAATAAATTTTAAAAAATAAAAAATAATAATAAAGAATTCTGCAACCTAAAAAAAAAAAAAGATCTCCCCAGTACATGGAAAAAATTTCACTTGAACTTTTTTTTTTAAAGAAAATAAATAATATCCACAGTTAAAAACACATGTAGTCTTTCTACCTTAATTCATAATCCTAGACAAAAACCAAATCTGATCAACTGACATCTGGTTAGTGATAATATTTTCCATTTGGAACCATTTGATAATATAACTTATGAAATTATTCTTTTGTAAAAATACCATTATATTGTTTCTCAAAAGTGGAAAAAAAATAAAAGTTATTTCAATATAGGGAATGCCAAGTAAAAAGTGAATATTTAGTGGCACACACGTACCATCCCAACATTTGGGAGGTTGGACTGGGAGGAATATGAACATTGGGCCTATTCTATAAAGTGCACTGGCTCAAAACCAACAGTGAACATCAGTGAAGTACCGATGCCATACAACTGTCTCTGCTCAGAGTGGCTCACGGATTTTTTTTTTTTCCTCTGGCTGGCCATGAACTCACAGATGTACCTTCCACTGTCTCCTGAGTACTGGGACTAAAGGTGTATACCACTACCACCTGTTTGGTTCAGACTTTTTTTTTTTTTTTTTTAAAAACTTTATTAATTAATTAATTTATTTATTTGCCTTGGTGTTTGCCTGGAACTGGAACTACAGACAGTTGTTAGCTGCCATTTGGGTGCTGGGAATCGAACCCGGGTCCTCTGGAAGAGCAGAGGGTGCTCTTAACCGCTGAGCCATCTCTCCAGCCCCTGGTTCAGACTTTTAAAAACCATTCTGCTCTATAATAGCAATCTACATGTAATACCAAGTTTGTTTACAAAAAAGTATCAAATCCAGATTAAAATATAATTGTAACTTATTTTAAACCAATATGACTATAGAAGACTTATTTCCATAAATCAAACATGTGATGTTAATTTTTAAGTTAGAAATTCCCTAAAAGTGATTGTTGTTAAAAAGCGGTAGTCAAAAATCTATTCTGAAATCCAATGATAAACATTTAATACCTTCCCTATAAAATAACTGGAAAAAATTAGCCAAACCCCCATAACAGTAGCTGAATTAACTTTGTTAAAATCATGCAGTATTTGCTGGGTATGTTGTGCACATCTTTAATCCCAGCAGTCAGGAGGCAAAAGGTGGAATATCTCTGAGTTTGAGACTAGCCAGGTTTCTTCTGAGTTTCAAGCCAACTTGGTCTACATCTTGAGTCAAAAACTGCCCAGCTATATATGCCAGGCACTAGGTTCCTCGGAAGGTAATATACTAATGATGTCTGAATAAAAGTCTCCGTAGATCAACTTAGAAATTTAAGAGAGGATGAGCCAGATTGTTTTAATTAAACCTCAGAATAAATCAAACATTGTTACCTATCTTCAGTTTGATGTATCTGTGAGGCAGTGAACAGTCTGATTGCCCAGCAAGTGCACACAAGCAGTATCTATGTGGTCCTCTCTTCCCTTAATAACCCTTACAGGCATTTATCACACTTACGACATAATCACAGAAGAGAATAAGGGCCCCTCTTCGTACTATTTCTCTATTGCACATTCCAAGCTGAGCCCCTGAGACAGAGTCCTCCTCTTCATCAGACATCTGGGGGTTAAGTGACTTTGTGCAGGACAGACTGTGCCTTCTACAAGGAGTGAAAGATAAATGAGGACATGTCTAGGATACCATTTAGCTTACACACACAATCCTGAACATGGCTATGCTTGATTTTTCTTCTCAAATCCACAAGTTATTCCAAACATTGCTATATTGGACTGGTGTTGTGTTTAAGAGCCTCAGACTTCTGTACCTAGAAAACACTAAAGGACACAAGAGGGTTTAGTGGCAGATGATTACAATGCTTGACTTAAGAGCAAAATCCACTATAAAGCTGCAATTCCAATTAGCATGTACATTCCAGAACTCATACTGGTAATGCTTGATAATAGCAGTTGTTTTTTAAGTTCCACATGTTCTACAAACACTGTCAGGTGCCAAAGAGAAGTCCCACTTCATCCTTCCCTAGTCATTTTCAAACATATTACTGAGCAGGTCTCAGTTGTGGAGTTAACGTCTTCCAAATATTTCTGCCCCTAATGAATGGATGAGCAAACTACTGCATTTACAATGGAATATTACTGTCACTACAACCACAGGAATAAACCTTAAACATATGGTGCTGTTGAATAACCAGATGCAGAATTCATTTTTGTGGAAATAAAGAGTAGCATAGATTGGTACTTATCATGGACAGGGGAGGGAATGGCTAAAGGGCCAAGAGAGAACTGCCTGGAATAATGGTACTGTTTGTATCTGACTACAGAAGTACAAAAGGAATTTTACCAGGTATCCCATGTCAATTAAGAAACTCTCACGCGGGGCTGGAGAGATGGCTCAGCGGTTAAGAGCACCCTCTGCTCTCCCAGAGGACCCAGGTTCGATTCCCAGCACCCACATGGCAGCTAACAACTGTCTGTAGTTCCAGTTCCAGGCAAACACCAAGGCAAAATAATTAAATAAATAAATAAAAAGTGTTTAAAAAAATTTAATTAAAAAAAAAAAAAAGAAGAAACTCTCACGCAGAACATCTGCCCTTTCTCAGTTGGAGCTTTGTAACTTACACTCACAACTACAAGTAGAGCAAAGAACTTTTGAAGGAGAACACGTGGAATTTGCAATTAGGAAATTAGCAGAAGACAGAGTTGTAGTTTGAATATAAAATGGTTCCAATTGGAATATAATAGTAAACATAAAAAGCAGATGTTAATCAAATCATTACACAAATAATGCTCAGTTATGACCTTGACACTTGTCACTGAGAAGTAGAAGCTGCCTGGGAGCAGATCTTGAGATCTAACCAAATGAAGAAAAACGGGAGGTGTGTCCTCTGAAGAACACTGCATTAGAACCCAGAAGTTATGGCCTTCTCATTTTAATATGTGAGGTGCGGGGATAAACTGTAATTTCAGAGCTGAAGAGATGGCTTAATGGTTAAGAGCATTCTCTATTCTTCCAGAAGTCCTGGGTTCAATCCCAAACATCCACATAGCAACCCACAGCATCTGTAACTCCAGTTCTCAGGGATTTGGCACCCTCACACAGATATATATGCAGGTAAAACAGCAATGCACATAAAATAAAGATAAATTAAAAAAAAAAGAAACTGTAATTTCAACTTTGAAGGACTACCAGTAACTACACTACAATAAAACCATTTTTTGGTGGCCAAATCCCATATTCCCCAACTCAGTAAGTGCCTCTTGTGTACACTCAAATCTGCAGCCTTTTTGGATAACTGGGACCATTATTTCTATCATTAGAAACCCCCTCTTGAGCTGGCAAGATGACTCAGCAAGTAAAAGCCCTTATTGCACAAGCCGGACGACCTGAGTTTGATCCATGGATTCCACAGTGGAAGGAGAGGACTAATTTCTTAAAGTTGTCCTTTGACTAAGGCAGGCGTGCGCCTTAGTACCATTGGTCAGAGATGTCATTTTTTTTTTTTTTTTTTAAAAGGCAAAGTTTACCTGCCACTGCCTCCTGAGGGTTGAGATAAAAGACATACTCTACCATACTTATCTCTCAGCTTCAAAGCAGCTTTTTTTTTCTTTTTTTTTTTTTTTAAATAACAAATGGAGATAAACCACATAGAAAACCACAACTGGATACAGTGCAGAGAGAGATCAATGGGCTGTGGGGGAGCCCAGTACCAGTGGATACATCTACATTATAGTTCCTGCATCTGTGGCTTAAGGAACTTTATGGAAATGGAGGCAGGAAAATTGTAAGAGCCAGAATACCAAAAAGTCTGATGTGAAGCAGTCTAGGAGAAAAATGGATGCATAAAAAAGACCATAACAGAAGCAGAATCTATAGATAGGTTAATGTAGATGGGGAGAAACTTTATAGGATCTCATCTCTAGGCAAAAAACTATACGTAGCTAATAACTGCTGGGAAAAAAATTAGCCTCTCTTCTTATTGTTTGTCTAATACAGAGTAGTCAACCTTGAAGCCATATATGAACAAATAAGAAAATCAGACATAGCAGGTTGCATTTATATATACTTGTGCATACACGTATACACAATACATACATACATATATTATGTAACAAATATAATCAAAGAAAAAGAGGTTATCAATGTGAGAATAGGAGTGCATAGAGGGAGGGCAGTGAGAAGGGGGAAGTGATGTGATTCTATTTCAATTTAAAAACTCTTTTTAAAGAAAAATAAACAGGAAAAAATGCAAAAGAAAGAAGGAAGGAAGGAACATTGGTGGTGCCAAGACACCTGTGCTCAGAGCAGTCTATGGAGCAGCAGCGCTGGTAGCAGCAGGGGCTTGGGAAATATGCAAACTCCTAACACCTAGCAAGCTTCCCTCCCACACTGACATGTTTTAAATAGCTTCAAAGCTGATTTACATGGACATCTAAGAATCAGAGAGCAAGGCTTCCTGTCCACTTGTTCTTACAATGAATGCTGTTAATGTGTCAGGCCTAAGAGATCCTCTAAGCATTTCAAATGACACTGAGGGTACCTCCTCAAATGCTCCCACATGGGAACAGAAAGTAACATTTCCATTTCCTTTGCAGACACCATTATAAGTAGCACATAGCAGATAAGCAATAATGCTCCCAAAAGTGATATGTAAAAGTTGGATCTGGATGGGAGCCCCTGGTCTCCCTTCACCAAGAGGAGATGATCTCACCTATACTCTTCCTCAAGAAATTTTTTCTCACAAAGGCTCATAAGTTGTTCAGAAACTATACTAGGGACTGACTCATTAGGGCTCACAGCTTTTTACTTCCAAACATGTTCAGATATCTGAGTGAGTGAATACCTGGACACTAAGATTTAAGTCTAAAAACTCTTTGCAAAAAAGCAGGCCACCCACAACCAGAAACAGTCTGTCTGAATAATAAAATACTTCCAATAAGTTTTGAAATTCGCTAAATAATTTCTTCATTATCTAAGAATAGTCAGAGCACATTTAATCATAACAAAGTTAAGACATTGTAACATGTCTGGCTGTGGAGCCAATGGGAGCCATAGGACGCAGCAGGAGGGAGAGCCTGACAAGCATAGTCCACATGATGGAACAGTGTCGAAGAATTTGTCAAAGAAAATCACAGTGAAAAAGAAGCTGTTTAGTTTGAATGCCTGTAGCGAGATCACATTTCCCTACGAAACAGTACCCAAGAAAGAAAGATTAATATGAAGCCAAATTTTTACAAAGCCTCATGAAGAATAGAAAATAAAAATGCCCTCATAGCAGCCAAGCTTCAGGCCAAACACTGGGCTGGTGACTGGGCCTGGAACGCTGTGTACCTACTTGGGTGTCTGCTGTACCTCTGCCCACCATCGGTGGTCAGTGTGGTTGATGAGCAGTAGGATCTGACACCACAGCAATACCAGGGCTGGGTGTGTGGACACCATGGATCGCACTCGTGAATTCAGGCTCTCTAGAGTGTAGAAGCTGCCTTCACAGCCATCACTGGTGAAGAGTCTAGTGGCAGCTGCTGTGATTCTCCGGAACATTCCTAGAACCAAACAAAAATAATAAGTAAAACAGATTATGAGGAATGCATCTATTGCTTATCATGATCCAGTACCAGGTAGCTAGTCACAGTATTTTCCCACACTTAGGTGTTTATAGCACTTGACACTTATGTGTGTGCATGTGAATACCTGGGCATATATGTCAGAAGTTGATGTAGGGTCAATATTGCTTCTACACCTTATTTTTTGAGACAAGTCCTCTTATTGAACTTCAGATCATTGATTAGATAGACTGGCTACCAGTGAGCCCTACAGATCTTGATACTTCAGCTATCTGCTAAGATTATAGAAGCCCTGCCTGGCTTTTTATACAGGCACTGAGAATCCCAACTCAGGTCCTCATACTTTGCATGGCAAGCACTTCACTGATAAGCCTTTTCCCCAGATGAAAACTCTAACTTTTCTAACCAAAGATAGATGCTAAACTTATTTAATAAGTCAGTTCACTTTGGTCCCTCTGCTGATTGGCATTGCCTCATTCTCTAGGAGCCCCAAGTGGAAGCCTCAACACAAGTGGGCAGAAAGAACCAGTTAACATAGAGGCAAAGGATTCAGCTCACAGAAGTGAGCCACAGTTGGGAGAACACAGAAGTGAGTCACAGCCAGCACAGAATGACATCTTATAACATTTTTTTTTTAAATTTTTTTTCACACATTTTTTTTTTTTTAATTTATTTGCCTTGGTGTTTGCCTGGAACTGGGAACTGGAACTATAGACAGTTGTGAGCTGCCTTGTGGGTGCTGGGAATTGAACCCTGGTCCTCTGGAAGAGCAGTCAGTGCTCTTAACTGCTGAGCCATCTCTCCAGCCCGATATCCTATAACTCTTAAGCTGGCTGAGAATTAAGGGACAGAAATACAAGGGGCTACAGAGCAAATAGGACAATTGTCAAGAGAGTGAAATCTATCTTTATAAAAATACAGCTGATTTATTTTGACCCTGTTTGAGACCAACCCAATACCTAAACACAGTAGTTCTGCCACCTAGTGTCACTTAAACAAGAGAAACATTTACATACAATTTAACAGCATTAGGGCAAAGCCTGTGTGTCTAACCATGGCAAGTTCTTCCAGAAAGGTGTACACGTGCTGTATCAAAAGGGAAGCCACTGACCACATAAAGCCATTTAAATTAATTAAAGTTAAACAAGTCACATACAAAGTACCTCAGGTATGTTGCCTGTATTTTAGTTACCCAATCACACAGGCAGATGTCTGTATCTGTGCAGACATGATGTATACCAATTTCACTGCAAGTTTTGGTGGACAACACTGCCACACAACACACATTAAATATTCGCTTGAGGCTTCTGAAGGAAGAAAGAGGGAAAGGTACAGCAACTGATGGTTAAGTACCCAAACCACAGGGCAGTCCATAGGTTGAGCAGGACACAGCAGAGACATCTGCCATCCAAAGAGACACGAGAAAGTTCTTCAGGTATCAGATCCAAACCAGTCAATAGAAAATATTAAATGCATTCAATGTACTAAAAACAATCTACTATTCATAAACAGACATACTTTCTTGACTTTTAATTTGCTACAGTGGTCAATAAAGCATAAATCAAAAGAACTTTAAGGGCCAGGGAAGTGGCTTAGTGGGTACACTTGACACACAAGTCTGATGACTGATTTCCATCCCCAGAACCCATGTAAAATGTCAGATGTGCTGGAGTGCATCTAATTCCTAAGATGGTAACCTAAGATGGTAAGCAGGGACTAGAGGATTGGTGAAAGGCTATTATTGGCAGTACAAAAGCAGAAACAAGAGCTTGCCTCAACACAAAGTGGAAACAGAGAACAGACTCCTGAGAAGTTGACCTCTAACCTCTGTATGCACACCCTGGCATGCACATGACCTTTCTCTTGTCTGTCTATCTGTCTTTCATATGCACAAAACAAATGAGTAAACAAATCTTTAGAAAACAAACAACACCTTTAAAAAGAAAAAAAAATCAGCATTAGAAAATAGGATAGTTTGAAACTAATGTCCATTATTAAAATTAAATTCTGGCACATTACTGTGCCAAGGATGCCAGCAGATAAGGGATGCAGTCCACATAATGCCTCTTTGTCCATGGCTCACCTGGGCAGTCTGCTTTCCTCCCTACCCTGTTTTCAATGTCATTTCTCTTGTTTGTTATTCATACTCCAAAGGCTGGTTCTGCTGCACACATCAAGTGAGTTTACCAGGCACCCTCAGATATTGTATATCAACAAACTGCTTGTATCTTCCTAGATCAGTGGCTGTATATCACCCTCCCTACTGGCTGTAAAGCACCACAAAAACATGAAGCACATCTACTTGTGTGACCCTAGGACACCAAAGCCCAGTATAGATAGGTCAGAATATAAATCCTGTTGAATGAAGGCCAAGGGCAGTAAATACCTTTTACTCTAAGGTATGTACATAAAATGCACACACTTAAAATGCATAGAGTAGGAGCTGTAAAGATGGCTCGGTGGTTAAGAGGTGGTTAAGTGGCTCACAACTATCTATAGTGTAATCTGATACCCTTTTCTGGCATAAAGGCACACACACAGAGAACACCATATGTACACAGAAATCCAAACATATAGAATACCTTCTAACTGGAGACACGCCCTGCATCCACTTTCTGTCACTTCTGGCTTGGGCTCTAGAAGTTGCCTCCAGAGTTCCAAGTGATAAGTTGTTTTTGCTGGCAGCAAACTATCAGTTCCTCACCCGTTTCTCTTCCTTTCACAAACCAACCCACACCCTCAAAGGAAGGCCACCCAAGCTGGACAAAGCAGCCAGGAGTTCATGGCTGCCCACAGGGGTTATGGAAGGTCAATTAGCATACTTCTACTATGTGAAATTAGTCTACCAGAGAACAAGGCCAAGATAGGAAACACAGTTGCGATATGAAAATATGCCATGAGACTACAGGATGAAATTATCATGTCACACTCTACACATCTCCACCCCCACCCCCACTTAAACAAACAAGTCCTATTTGTGGTTTTTTGTTTCTTTGGTTTTGATTTTGATTTTTTTTTTTTTTAAAGACAGGCCTTCATATAGGTCAGGCCTGCCTCAAACTCTATGTAACTGAAGAGGACCCTAAACTGCTAATTCTCCTGCCTCCACCTCCTAATTGCTGGGATTACAGGCAAATACCGAGATTACAGGTGTATGCCATCATGCTTAGACTAGATAGGGATCAAAACTAGGATTTAGTATGTGCTTTGTTTTTGTGCAGGTTTTTGTATGTAGCTCCAATGAGCTTACATTCCCAGCATGAATCTTTAGGTTTTGTCTGATTCTACATTCATTTGTTATTGGTGAGGAAGTGCACATGTACCACAGCATGTACGTGAAAGTCATAGAATAACATGCAATAGTTGATTCTCTCCTTCTACCATGTGAGTCTTTAAGATCACATTCAGGCTGTTAGGGTTGGTTACAAACATATATCTAAGCTATCTTGCTGGCCTCCAATTATTTTTTTATCGTGGTAAAATACATATAAAATTTATCTTCATGATAATTGTTAAATATACATCTTTGGTATGAAATGCATTTATGTTATACAACATCACCGCCATTCATTTATAATTCTTTTTATCTTATAAAACTGAAACTCTAAAGTCATTAAATCTGTCTCCTAAAGCCGTTGGCAACTACCACTCTGATTTCTAAGTATCTCATATACATGAAACACAGTGCTTGTCTTTTTATGTCTGGCTTATTTTGTTTAAAACAATGTCTTCAAGTGTCACCTATGTTGGTTCTTGATTTTACTTTATGTCCATGAGCATTTTCCCTGCATGTATGTATGAGCTCCTTGTGCAAGCCTGGTGCTGGTAGAGTCTAGAAGAGACATCAGATCTCCTAGAACTGGAATTACAGATGATTATGGCCCTCTACAATATACTGGGAAGTAAAGGTAGGTCCTCTGCAAGAACAGAAAAACTCTTAACTGTCAAGCTACATCAATTATTCAATGTTATTTCTTATGTAAGAATTATTTCACTTTTTCAGGCTGAAAAATATTCCATGCATAAACATAATTGACTCTATAGCCTATGTATCTGTCATATTTGGCTTATCAAGCACTAGATGCCACAGCTGCTTCTATATCTTAGCTACATAATGGATCTGTCTGAAGACTAGTCTACAGCTGTCTTCCAAGCACTCTGCTCCGAATTCTTTCAGATATCTGCCTATCAATGTATTGCTGGACTGTATGAATTGGATTCACTCCTATAATCATGTTCTCACACAGCTCAAAAAGTATGTAGAATAACTACCATGGGGAGAAGGCACTGCTGGAGATAGGGAACATGAGGTACTATAAAGCCTAATCAGATTCTCTTACCAGATTTGAAGATGTGGATCAGACACATGAGCAGTGTGCCCAGTTCTTGGCAGTAGAATGTATGCTGCTGTTCACTCATTTCCACTTTGAGCTGTTTTGTAACAATGTCTTCTAACAGAATACCAACCAGCTGTAAAAGAAACCTTCCAAGAAAGGGGGTAAATAGCAGTATATTAGGTCACTATCAGTGAGCTTATGCCAAGCATAAGTATAAAATAAAGATCATAGATCATAAAAAAGTAAAAAAAAGCTCAAGAATGGTACACTCAACAAAGTGAAAATTAAATGTTTTAGACCATCACTGTGGACCGTCTCTGCTTCTCTATCACCTTCCTCAAATATGAGATGGCAATCACACTACCTTCAAAGACCCATCAAAACAAAATGACAAGTGGTTATTTTTTTAAAAGCTTTATCAGCTGTACAACTGTTACATAAATATCAGTTGGTAATTCACCATAGGAATTTAGTGTATCATCAGTCTTATCCACTCCTTCACCTTAAGAGAGAGAGGGTAATGGGTTGCCAGTTGAATCTGCAAACAAAAGCAGTGTGTGGATACTACAGGTGTCTCCTCCTCTTCCACAGGAGGACTTAAGGTGCAACAGTGCCCTAACGGAGTAAATGCTCCAGGAGTGGGCAGATACTTCTCTATACAAAGTGTTGACAAGTGCTTGAAAGTAACACTACCCTTGAGATGCTTCCACACCACGTGGGAGGGAACTTATGAGTTGATCCTGCAGGTATCTCGTAGATGCTATTAACCACTGGCAATGAGGTAAAGCAGCAGATGGTGAAGATAAATACAGAGCTGATTTTTCAGTGGCTTACCTAGGTTGTTAACTACTCTGCAGGCAATTCACCCCTTAACATGCTGCAGGCAGGCAGGGCACCCCTGTTTAATCATGGTGAGCCACTCTTGTCATGTCTATCACAAAGACAGAGCTAGAATGAGAGCCTTAAGAAGGTGTGAAGCAAGGCCATTGGTGAGGTAGGTAAGAATAAAGATTGGGTAAGGGTGCTGGAGAGAAGGACTGCGGTTTAAGAGAACTTGCTGCTCTGGCCAAGGACTCAGATTCAGTTCCTAGAACCTACATGGAAACTTCCAACTGTACTAAACTCCAGTTCCAGGGAATTCAATGCCTTCTTTGAGCTTCCATGCACATTCACATTTACTTACACATAGGCAAAACACTCATATACATCTAATAAAAAGAAATAAACCTAAAAATATACAAAAAGAAGACCCGAGGCAAGGCCAGCAAATATTGTTGGCTGCTGCTGAGACACAAGGGTCCAGTCAAAAGACTCAGGTTAGTTTGCAGGTTAGTTCAAAAAGAAAGTATACCTTGTTAGGATTCTGTTCTAGCCTCTGAGGCCACACCCCGCCCTGAGTTCTGACATCAAGCTCTATTTAATAAGAATTTCCACCTCTTTGTCTTTTCTCTCCCAGGAGCATGCTCACAACCCCTTCTCCCTTCTCTTTCTCTCTCTCCTCTTTATTTAGCTCTTCTTTTATTCTTTTATAAAAATAAAGTCTTTCTACACAGACCCTGCCTAAGCATCCTGCCATGCTGCTGCCCCACATTGTGCCTCCCACCATATGGGGCATTAGGTGTCTATTCTATAGCCATCACCCTGGGTAAAGCACATGTCACAACAAACCACAACATACCTTGAGAATGTTTCTTCTGGCAAATTCTTTGTTTGTTTCCCTTCATTGCGTTCTCCTAGTGTTGAATTACTGTCTCCATTCCTTAACCTGCTAATTACTGGACATGAGATTAAATATGGAGAGAAGGAGAGCTCCTGAATACGAGAAAGAACAATATCTTCAGTTGACTGGGAAATGAGAACCCTCAGAATGGCTAGGATTCCAGATATCCACAGCTGCACAGTGCTTACAGATGCCTAAAAGAAAGAAAACACATATGCTAAAGCTAAGAAAAGATGATCCAATTTCCCCCTTGTGGTCAATTCCATAAAGAAAATCACCCCAATTTACTACTTCACCACGAAGTCCCTACAGCAGTGGTTCCAGGTGTGGGCCTGTAGTAGCAGGATCAGGCTCAGTTGGAGAAGTGGAAAAATACAAATTCTTAAGTTCCACTCACCAGCTGTGGCAGATATGGGCTGGAACCTGCCCTCTAGTACATCAGGAGTATGTGGGGAGACTCACCATTGTGCTTGGAGTAATGAACATACTCCGCAAAAGCATGTCCACAGGACGTAGGGAGGAAGGAGCCAAAATCTCAAACAAGGTATTTAACACTCCAAGGGCTTCATGAGAATCAATGTGCATCTGTGGAATTAAGCACCACAAACACATCTGTACAACCTGATAGAAATGCCAGCTTCCCACACATCATTTTTGCACCTCAAAGGCACATAATCACTACCATCTCTATCATCTTTTCTCAGTTAAAAGTTAAAAGCATCCTACTTTCAGCAGTAACCCTATTTTCAGGACAGTGCAGTAACAGCTGCACTCTACTTTCAGCAATAACCTCAGTAGAGCTTCAGGGCACTGTCTCTACCAGCCCTCCCATCCTTCACTGCCCTGTGACTAGCTTCTTGTATCCAACTGGAATGCTATAATCTCAGGGACTGTGCATTGCTCTCTGCTCTGCCTGAAGCACTCTTTTGAAGGCATCACTCTGTTCCTTCCTTGTGTTTACTCAAATGTCATCCCCTATGCAAGGCTCTTTTTTGTCATTGACTCAACAATGAATGCATCTTCCTACCCTGACACTACCCCAAGATAACTACTATCTTTGCCTCAAATAACTATTATTCATTGTCTGTTTCAATGAAAGCTTCACTTTTAGTGGAAGAGCGCTGTTTTTCAATACATTTTGTTCAGTGAAATATTTCCGATCAGTCCCTGCAACACTGCCTAGCACATGAAGACATTAAGTACTGATATGGTATGCCTAAAAGTGTCTGTGAAATGAAAAGAACCATGCCACTTTGTGCTTTCTACAGAACCTATTTCAAAAGCGATGCCTTGCCATATAACAGGAGCTTCATTCAGAGCATAGCCAGAGCTTCAACTGGCAGCTGCTCAGGCTTTCTAGTTGGATTATCTATAGTCAGGCTCTGTCTGGTCTCTATCTTCTATTGTAATGGTACTATGGTGAAGGCCACACAGACTTCTGTGCTCTGAGGCCCACATGGTCCAGGAGTCAGAGCTGTTTGTTCTCACAAGATGCCAGACCACTGCATTTTCTGAATTAACTGGTCATGTAATCTGATTACAGAAATTCTCAGTGATGAATAACTACTAGGTTACTTTGTAAGTGATAAGAAAAACAAATTTAAAAAACTATAAAGAAAGCTAGAAATCAAGTAAAATACCTAACTGAGTAGAATAAAGGAGTCAGAATAATAAAGTAAGACTCAGTTTTTAAGTCAGAACTTGACCAACCAACAGCAGACCCCACACACTCAAGCTCTGGGAGGGTGGAAAACCCCAGTAATCTCTCTGACTCTTAATTTCCCCCATAAAGGAAGAAGGTAATTTCAACCTTCAAGTGTAATGGAAATAAAAGAAACGATTTGCCCCACAACCAGCAACAATTTTCAAAGCAAGAACCTGTCAGAATCACAACCAACCTTCATAAGCATCTTTGTCTATTCTGAAACAAATTATACTACATGATGGCAAACCAGGGCCATGGTGACATACCTGCTGCTTGGCTAACATGGGCAGGATGATGTCCGCAACCTGACGAGAGAGCCGTTTCCACTTGTCCTCATTCTCCTTGTGGCACTGCTGCAGGACCAGGATGAACATCTCCAGCACCTGCAAGAATATCTGGGTAGGATCAGAGTACTTCCTGGCCCAGGGGTCTCTACCTTCCCATGTCTGGCACTGGTCCCAGTTCAGTTGCACAACTCTACAGTTCAAAGATATAATTCCCAGTGAAGACTGAAGAAGTCACACAATCTTTACTCTGTGACAAGTGAATGTGAAACAGACAAAAAACCCACAAGAGATGCAGTAAGCTCCAAGGGCATGGGTGAGCCATGCTGGGCTCAGAAAGACTTTACCATCAGTACTATTATAGCCCTATAACATTTCATGAACAAGGATGGGATCAAGTGAAAAAACAAACTTAATCTGTAGGCGAACTCAAAGACAACCTTAACTAACTACTCTCTGGGATACCTTATTATTCCTATATACTTTAAATTCACCTCAGTGGGGGCTGGAGAGATGGCTCAGTGGTTAAGAGCACTGACTGCTCTTCGAGAGGACCAGGGTTCAATTCCCAGCACCCACATCACAGCTCACAACTGTCTGTAGTTTCAATTCCAGGGGATCCAACACCCTTCACAGATACACATGCAGGCAAACACCAAGGCAAAATAAATAAAATTAAAAAAAAAAAATCACCTCAGTGCTCTTTGCAAAGGCAATCTATTTTTGATTGGCTCTCACAAAGTCATACAAAGCTGAGTATGAGTTTGTTGGTAGGCACTTTGGTCATTCTAAATAGATGCACCTGTGACCTGGAAAAAGTTTATAACATAGACAACCTGAACCACTGCCCATTTTTGGAGGTAAAGTCTTATTGTAACACAGTCATGCCATCTGTACATATACTGCCTGTATCCACTTTCCAGGTACAATAGACCAGGAAGCCCACAAAACTTACAATGCTGATTAGTCTGTGGTTTACAGAAGAGTCTGCTAACCCCTGAGTTATAAAATGTGACTGCTATAAAAGATGCATGCCACCTAAGAGGCAACATAAAGCCTAACCCAACTACTGTATCCCCAAAGCTGTCTTTCTTCAAGGTCCAAGCACAGTGCTTATGTGGCATAATGACCTTGTCTCTCCTTTATTTCATGTGTGTTCGAGGATCTTCATGAGGCAGACTGAAACCCTGCTGAACATGCACAAGTGGTGTACTCTTCCCCAAGGCAATACCAGCCTAGCCACACTCGCCAAGGGCATCTGCTTACTCTCAAGCTACTTTATGCTTCTAGTATTTTTTACTGTAGTTGTGTGACTTAACTAACATTAAATATTTAATTAAAAATTACAAAGATCGATCAAAACAAATGTAACAAAGAAAGTGTTGTTTCTATGAGAAAAGTTTATTGGTTTTATGAAGATTCAAAAACAGGCAATGAAAGGAACAAAGAAGGTGAGGGACAGGCAAAAGGACAAGTTTAAAAGGGACAAAAATTTGAAAATCTAGATTTCCACACATGGGCTGATTCAAAGAATTTACAATCCATGGTCCACCTTAAGGGAAACAAAACTAGAAATGAACATAAATGAAAAGTACAGGACTGAGTCAAGGGAGACGTAAATACCTATTTATTTCAAATTTGAAATTTCTAGTATTTTTAAAAAGCCAATGGTTTGAATCAATACTGTCAATTAACTGATGCTTGAACCATGTTTGGGAATAAATAGCCTCTGCCACATTTAGTATCTTGACTGACATTATGTAACAGTCAGGCACATGTCAGGTGACCTTCTGGGGCTGTGCAAACTCTAAACCTAGTGCATTTTCTCTTTCACTGCCATTTATATATATAGTTTATTTATTTATTAGGTACACAGCATTTTACCTGCATTGACTGAAGGCCAGAAGAGGGCACTAGATCTCATTACAGATGGTTGTGAGCCACCATATGGTTGCTGGGAATTGAACTCAGGACCTCTGGAAGAGCAGTCAATGCTCTTAACCTCTGAGCCATCTCTCCAGCCCTCACTGCCATTTCTTTAGGTCCAGAGAACCTATGCTCCTGAGACTGTTGACCACACCCAGGAACTCATGGCGTTGGCATGCCTATCCATGTTGATAATGTGACTATCACTTATACCTTCTTCTTACCTGATGGTACTGGATGAGTCTTAATAGCATTGACACCACCACCTCCTTCTGGGTTTCAAGCTCTTTTCCAGCATCAGCTTTATTTGTCCCTCTTAACACAAACAGGTCATGGACAATGGGCTGCAGAGCAGGTATGGCTGTGGGCACAAAAGGGTAAGCAAACAAGGTCACATTAAAAAAAATGACTTGGAAGACAACTATTATGATTGTCAGAGTACTTTTAAGAAATACAAGAAACCTTTCCGTCAGCTCCGGTTGCCCAATGGATAAGGCATTGGTCTCCTAAAGGAAACCTTTCCTGGTACCTGCCTTACAGAAAGGGCTGATTAGGATTATTAAAGTGTATTTAAAGTCACCATCATAGGCCAAGGTTCTTCCTCTCAAACAATGACTGACAGCTTGTGAAGGCTTCTAATTACAAAAACCATAGTTATTATACCAAATGCAGCCTGACAAAAAGTGACTGAAATCAAAGTCACTTTGATTTAAAATAAGAAAACATTCCAAATAACCAAAATAGTAACCTCCCTAGTCTATGAATAATTTACCTGATTTACCTAAAAAGACAAATGTCGTGGTTATCAAATACATTTATTAAGTTACAGTATTAGATTTATTATACTATTTAAGTTCAAAACTGATTCATCAGATCAAGATTTATCATCATGTCTTACTTATCTTGGTCCAAAATAGGAGTCAAACTAAATTGATTGGTTTAACAGTATCATATAGGAGGGGGAGGGAAGAAATGGCTTTAATTGGCACATAGCACACTGATACCTGCTGAAAAGTGTGTGTGTGCACGTGTGTGTGCACACGCACACACTGACTTTTGGCAACACAAACACCAATTTGTGACATATGGACAAATATTTAGTGATATGAATACACATGTACACATGTATGTACAAGCATACAATATGACCCTCACATGTGTACACACACAAACTCTGGTGGTCGGTGGTAAAAATAATATGTATCTTGACCCTCGGTGCCATTCAACATTCTCACTTTTCCTTGCTTGCTGAACTTCCTCCAGATGACCAAGGATCCTAGCACAAAGTAAAATGGCTGACTACCATTAATTCTCAGTCCAATGACACTACAAGTCCAGGAAAGCTTAGGTCCATGTATTTTTTTAAAAACTATTTTTATGTGTATGGGTGTTTTATCTGAATGTGTATCTGTGAGCAATGTCTACTTAGTGTCCTTAGAAGCCAGAAGGAAGTGTCTGATCTCTTGGAATTAGAGTTACAGAAGGCTGTGAGCCACTATGTGGGTACTTGGAACCAATCCCAAGAGCAGCCAGAGCTCTTCATTGCTGAGCTATCTCTCCAGCCCCTAATGTTTACTTTATTATTTTTATAGGTATGGGTGCTTTGCCTACATGTATGTCTGTTTACCACATATATACAGTGTCCTCAGAAGCCAGAAGAAGGTATCTGATCCTCTGGAACTGAACACTGAACCTAAGTCTTTTGAAAGAGCAGTCATCAAGTCTGTGTATCTGACATTTACATTTCCAACTAGATTATCCAGGAATTACTAAGCATTTCACAATCTGTGCTCTGATGGAGCATGAACAGTGATAGCTTATGAAGCTGACAGCTTATGAAGACTGCGAGGGCCTATCAATGCCTCTCATCAGTCTATGTTCCCCTGTAGAAGTAGTAGGTGGAGCTTCTGTATGGCAGTGCCATTTTCACTTGTGGCACTGTGAAATAGGTCTGCAAAGCTATTAGGATGAATCTGTACCAAAGGTCAAAAGCTTCTAGACAGCAGTTCTCAACCTATGGGTCTCAATCCCTTTTGGGGGGAGGATTAATGACCTCTTCACAGGGGTTACCTATCATATCCTGTGTATCAGATATTTACATTACAATTCATAACAGAAGCAAAATTACAGTTATGAAGTAGTAACTAAAGTAATTTTATGGTTTGGGGTCACCACAACATGAGAAACTGTATTAAAGGGTCACAGCGTTAAGAAGGTTGAGAACCATGCTCTAAACTCTTGGCAAAGGAGTAGGAAGAATACAAAAGGGAAAGGCTGGAAGACTGGAGTTAAAAATTCAAAGAAAGAATCATGACACATTCTTTTTGGTCATTACTGCTGATGTACAAGTCAGAACCTGGATAAACAGCCCAGGCTAGCTTATGGTCCTCCTGCCTCAGCCTCATGAATGCCATTAACAGAGGCATATACCAACATGTATAGCTATAGAACATTCTTAAAATACACACCATGCCTCCTTTTACAACTAAAGGGGAAAGCTGAGTGCTAACCATTAACTATGGTTCTTATTTAAACTTTAGAAAAATAATCAGGCAGCCATGGCATCAATCTGAAGAAGTACAAGGGCTAACAATCAATGTGCAACATAGCCCACCACACACAAGAGTCAGGAGTAGCATAATGCAGAAGTTAACAGGGAATAAGGCACACATAACACTATCTTCACAATATCCATTGTTAATCACAAACTACCACAAAGACTACAGGAAGAATGTTGGGTTGGGAAAAATGCATGGTGCAGAGTGAAATATTTGGTTTTTCAACCCTTTTACTTTTAATAGAACAGTCATGGTAAATAGCATGAAATAATAAAGTACCCAGAAATTAAAAAAAGAAAGAAATAATTTAAATATGGAAAAAAATTCATTATTCATTCATCTGTTGATACAAAACTGAAGTTGCTGTTTCCTGGCTAATATAAATAAAATCAAAATGAACATGAATTAAGAGATGTTTCTACAATAGTATATGGACTTTCCTCTGTATATATGTGGGTGTGGTAGTGCTGGATCATATGGTATATCTCAAGTTAGC
Source organism: Sigmodon hispidus (assembly GCA_004025045.1). Classification (NCBI taxonomy): domain Eukaryota; kingdom Metazoa; phylum Chordata; class Mammalia; order Rodentia; family Cricetidae; genus Sigmodon; species Sigmodon hispidus. The sequence continues at coordinate 160,078 of PVIH01003108.1, forward strand.
TTTTTGAGAAATATGTATACTAATTATTAAAATGTTTGTCCCAGTTTGCATTTACTCTAGCACTAAAGTGGAATTCTCTTTTTTGAATATCAATGCCATGATAGTCATTTTCTTTTGAATTTTAGGGATTTTATGTTTGGTAAGAAATAGACAAGTTATAATTTGCATTTTCTCAGTAGCTATGTTAAACCTTATAAATGTTTTTTGTCAGCCAATTGTATTAAATTTTTGAGAATGTTCTATTAAAAAAAAATCAATGTGCAAAAGCACTTTAGTTTCTCTACAGTTCTAATTTATTAGCCTTTCACTTACATGTAGCATGCTTACAAAATATAGACAGATATAGAATTCAAAGTGTGATTTATTAAACATTAAATAGCTTTCTTCTAAAATATAATGTGGCAAAACAGAAAATCCCAAAGAAATGTCCAACTACAATGTCAAACCCATTGGAAAAGAAATCAGAATTTATAGTTGGATTTGGTGACACACACCTTTAATCCCAGCACTTAGGAGGCAGAGGTAGACAGATCTCCGAGAATTCAAGGCCAGCCTGGTCTTCAGAGTGAGTTCCAGGACAATTAGGGCTATTACATAAATCCTGTCACAAAACACAATTTGAGCTGGGAATGCAGGTCAGTTGTAGAATGTTTTGAGTAGCATGCATGAAGCCCTGGGGGGTTCAATCCTGCATCTTACAAACCAGGAATGGTAATCATGCCTGTTATCCCAGCACTTAGGATATAGGAGGACCAGAAATTCTAGGTCAGCCTTGGTTTCATAGTGAGTTCAAGTCAGCATGGGATATGTGAGAACTTGCATCAAAAAAACCAAAAAATCAAAATTTGATTTATGACAAGCTAGATTTAAAATTTTTGTGAGTCTAGGGGTGTGATCAGAGTTAAAGTGCTTTGTACATGTGAGAACTCAGATTTGAGGAGCCTATGCTCTCTTTCTAAAAAAAGAACAAAGCAAATACAAATGACAAAATTAAAATTTTGCTTCATAAACAGACACATTTATCAAAATTCTTATTTTAATTATGTTACTTTTTTATATATTTCACTATTTTTTAATCTCACCCAAGTAGTTTACAAATTTCTCAGTAAGCAATGTGTTTTTTCCTTCTCAAACATCTCTAACCTGTGTGCATGCATGCATGAACCCAATGTACACATACATGTACACATATACTATAAACAGTACAGAGCTGTTATTCAGTTAAAAGTGAGGTGAAACTGAGGACAAGCAAACATGTATCCCATTACCATGTGTAACAGCCTTCCTTCCACTGGCCATGATGCCATCACACAGCTGGATGATTTTAGGAATTCCAATGATCTGTTTTGAATGGTAGCGCTCATAAGACAGTAATACCAGGAAGAAAAATATATTTGGAATAATTGCCTCTGATTCCCTAGAAACAAAAACACCCATTTAGACATTTTAAAAACTTTTTAAAAACTAAGATAAGTGATCTGCATACACAGCATAAAAAAAAAAGTCAAGATTCAACCTCAGGAGAAAGCATTAAGGTAGAAGAGACTCTGCAGCCTCGTTGAACCCGCTCCCCTTCCCACCAGTGGGACAGTCTGATGATTGGAATGGTGAAGCTGCAGTAGGAGAGAGGCATCTTAAGCACTGGATGCTAGCAGGAAAGATCATCCTATCACTTCTTACGCAGGAGAAAACGCTCCCTGGTCAAAACTAGACTCATGGTGCCTTAATCAGAACAAGACCTGGGTCTCTAGATCCTGGGACTTTCACAACACTCTCTGGTGCTGTGCTTTACAAACTACTTATTAAGAATTGTAATTTTCAAAAATCACAAACCTGTTATATGTACTACTAGATTACTGGAGCTTTACTGTCTAGCAAGGAAAACTGCAGTTAATATAAGTGAAGTTCGCAGTCAGTCCCTTTTACTAAATTTTGCTTCCTCTAAAGTTAGGGAACAAGTTTCTACTGGATAAGATGTCACTTAATGACCTGTCACCATCATCATACACTCTGAATGTTAAATGAAAACATACTAATAATCAGATGAACAACTGTTTCTAAGTGAGTCTTGAGATTTTGAGCAAGTATTCAGAGGGGTCAAAGTGTAAAGCATGTAACTCAAACTCTCACTGGATATCAGCAGCACTGAAGCACCTGTCACTACAAGGACCTAGGATTACATATGTTACATAACAAGGACAACAGCTGAACATTAAAACAACTAATCATCAGTACCTGAACTGGCCCACTTCAATGTACTCAAACTGCTTCAGCACAAAACCGATGAACACCTATATCAGGGAAGGAAAAGTTGCCATCAGTCACAGGCTTACAATTAAAAGTTATCTTTTGTTCTACTGATCTGTAAACTATTCACAAGCACACACAGAGCAGATTAGCTTGTTTATAATCTCGTTCTCAAAGTTACTTTGAAGTCAGGTAACTGCAGAGTACTTCCAGACATGCCTTCATGAACTGGCCAAGGCAGACAGCCTGCATAGGCCTATAATCCTAGGACAAGGGGAACTAAGGCCAGTAGATGGAAATTTGAGGTCAGCCTGGGCTACACAGTAGGACTCTGTTTAACAAAACAAAATGACTGAATATAGAGATGAGTACTCATGGGAAAATAAGTAATAAATTCCAGGTACCACCAGCTATTACCTCTAATCACATCTGGAAGACTCTGTGTCCAGAAAGCAGTGAACCAACAGCCTGAGTCCTATAGCACACAATTCCTAGATAATGTCTGTGACATACACTAGAGGAATCAGGAGGAAAGGCCAACTCCAGGAACAGAGACAGTTACCTGGGCTACAGAGCCCGCCTATTTCACTCTCACTTTCTGTAAGATTTCATCACTCTAGAAGAAGCTTCCACAGATGAACTACAGAACTTATATTCATTGTATTACACATCTGGGGCATGCACACACATTCAACAGATGCTTGGAGAATCAGTGTCTACACTGAGTTTGTGCCTCAGATTTCTGTATTTGTTCCTCTACAGGATCCACTGATAAAAGTCACTGGAACAAACAAGAGGCCAGAGTGTCCATGGTTTTAAAACAAAAACAGAAACAAAAACAGACTACCATCAATGGCTGGGTAGGGAAGCTATGCTGGTATGAGACTTAGGGGCCCAAGTGTGTAGGACATACATGCAGACAAGGGCATAGCACACAAGAATCTCTAAGTCTTGATCATTCTCAAAGTTAAGTAACAGGCAGTAATTTTAGAAAAAAATTACCTGTTTTAGAGAAAACACTCTCAATAGAACAACTACAGAAATTTCCTGGTAAAATGGCAAAGTCTACCTAACATATCTACTGGTAAATTAATTTTTCTGTCTATGACGGATGGCCAAAATAGAGACCACAATTTTACCACTGCTGAGTACAAAGTAGGAAAGTGAGAAGAGAGGTAGACTTATAGGTATATAGATCTATCCACGATGCATCCATCAGTGTTCTCGAGGCTGCAATCCTATCCCCCAGGTATAGCCCCAAGCCTGTTTCCTCTACAGTTCATGGTCCACAACTGTAGACCAAGTTGTCAGTGTGTGAAAATGAAAGAAGCACACTATGGTGGTTTAAATAAGAAATTTCTTTCATAGGCTCAGGTTTAGATGGTCCCCCGCTGACAGTGTTTGGGAGATAAAGCCTGACTGAAGAAAATATGTCACTAGGCTTTGAAGTTTATCTCTTCAACCTACTTCCAGTTCAGTCTCTTTGTTTCCTGAATATGGACAGAGATAATGAGCTTTCAACTTCCTGCTCCAGATGTCCATGGCCAAGCCTCCCTGCAATGATTAACTTTTTTATTTTTATTTTTATTTTGTGTTAATTTCTTGCCTACAGATGCCACAAGAAGGTGTCAGATTCCCAAGAACTGAAGTTATACAGGGTTGTGAGCTGCCATGTGGGTGCTAGGAAATCAACTCTGGGTCTTCTAAAAGGTCAGCAAGTGCCCTTAATTGCTAAGCCACCACTCCAGTTCTGATGATGGCCTCTAATACCATTGGAGCTATAAGACAAAATGAGTTTTCTTCCATATGTTTCTTTTGGTACTGTACTTTATATTAAGACAGTACAAAAAAAAAAGTACTTCCTTTGAGAGTGAGGTATTGTAAAGAACCTCACCACGTTTTTTGGAGGAAGGTAAAAAGACTCTGGAACTTTGAAATAGGAAAAGTGGTTACATACTATAAACAGAGCTTCATGGGCAGTTCTAATAGAAGCCTAGGTGCAGAGTGCTAAGAATAATGCCTGGCTCTTGAAGTTTCAGAAAGAAACAAGATTTCTATTACTAAATGGACTAGCAGCATTACTGTGATATTTTAGCAAGGAAATTGGCTGCTTTTCACTCATGTTCTATGAAGTTGTTTAAGGCTAAATTAAAAAGTAATGGACTAACTACTTGGATGGAGAAAATAGCAAAGACAGTGTAATATTGATTCCATGGACTGTTATTACTGATAGCTCTTATGCAGGTCTACACTGGGTGGGGGGGAACAATTGTGGCAGAAATAAAAAAAAATGTACAATTTGGAGAGAAAAAGCACTAGCAAACTTTGCTCTGGTCCACTCCAGATGTGTGCTGAAAGAGAAGCTGTAATTGCTAATAGATTAGTGCCATTAAGGAGAAGCTTCCTGATCTGCATTGTAACAATGGGAAGGGTGCCCTGCAGGCAATACCCCTCTCAGCTAAATTTCTAATTTATAAAAGGAGAATGTCTAAGGGGTTGCTTGCTCCTAGAAAGGAAAGGCTTCAAACAAGAAAGCTGTTGCTAGTGTGGTCAAGTTTGCTATTGGCCAAACTTGGCAGTTTTCCATGTGGAACTAGCTTTGGAGGCATAAAAAATGCAACCATGAGATATGGTGAGAAAGCAATTGTGGTTTCAGAGGGCTGTGAAGGCCACATGAGGCAGAGAAGTCTTTGCAAGAAGGTCTAAGAGGCCAGTGCATGAGGCTGTGAAAGTTAAAGCCTGGATTATGATGAAAACATCAAGATGTTGAAGATAACTAAGCCTGAGCTGTCTGCAAAGAGCCACATTGAGGGAGTAAAAGCAACTGAAGGGAGGGAGGGGTATGCTGTAGCAACAAATCTCAAGGGGTTGAGCCATCTAAGCCCTTAAAACTGAACGACAGACAGAGGACATGGAGCAAAAGGCTTTGATGGTTGCCCTGCTGGGTCTTACTTGGTTCCCATTCCTATATTTTGAAATGGTAATATATTCTATACCATTATAGATCAGAAGTATGTAATGTGCTTTCAATTTTACAACTCAAAGGGTAGTACAGTTAAGAAATTGCCTTCAGTCTCAAATGGGACTTTGGACTTTTAAACAGTGTTGATGCTGTAAAACTGTGGGAGCTTTTGAAGTTGAACTAAATACATTTTGCATTATGATATAACAATGAGCCTATGAGGGCCAAAGAGTCTTCCCCACTGGCACATTCTTGTAACTCACACAGAAAGAGGAACCCAAGATCACAGGAGAAAAATGGTCAGTTTTTAACAACCTAAAGACAATTTCTTCTCAGAGAATACATGAACATTAGGTTTCCCTAAAGAGAATTTCTATTATATCAGTGGGCAAGTGGGCAAATGGGTTGGGCATGATGGTGCACACCTTTAATGCCAGCACTTGGAAAGCAGAGGCAGGCAGAACTCTGTGAGTAGAAGACTAGCCTGGTCTAGAGAGTGAGTGAGTTCCAGGACAGCAAAAGCTGTTATAAAGAGAAACTCTGTCTTGGAGAAAACAACACGCATGCACAGACACATAAAACCATGGCTAGTGAAATCTCATGATCACAGAAATTGCATTAGAAAGGCAAAGTGAGTTCGAGGAAAGAGGTTCAGATGCAAGTTTCACAGCCCTATACAATATAAGAGTGAGGCTCTCAAAATTACTGGCCATAAATGATATCTTGATGTTTTATTGTTTTTTACAATCCATTGGGTCCACCTAGTGCAGCCCTGCTACAAAGAACAAATGGTAAACCCTCTCCCAGCAACCAACTGCCAATAGCTTTTCAGCTAGGGCTGTGTCTCCCAACCCGGCTATTCTGGGATGCTGACTAGTTTGATCTTGTGCAGGTGATCACAATTTATTGCACAAACTGTAGTTGATACATAATGAAAACCCAGAGCCAGATATTGGGGAAATGTTGGAATATCAGAGATAGAGAATCTCTTCTCACCCAACCAATTCTTCAGGCCTATCTCCACAAATCCTCCAACTGCAAGTCTCTCATCCTCAGTGGAAAGAAAGTGTCTGGGAAAGCTGAAAAACCCTCTTCCCTTGCTCTGCCCAGTTCTCTTAATTCCCTCTCTCCACATTCCTAAAGCTAGGATTAAAGTGTGGGTCACCCCTCCCTGACCTGGCTTGGCTCTGTGGCTGACTCTGATATTCCAGATTCATCTTATTAAATATATATCACCACAACAACTGCTGTGAGACTGTGACTGCAACAGCTCTGCCATGTCCAGAAGATAACATTTCACAGCACTCCTCCCTATTCTCCAGCTCTAACATTTTTCCCAAGCCCCCCCATTCTGCACCGTTCCTGAGACCTTCAGAAGAAAGGAGGCTTGATGTAGATGTCCTATTGAGGGCTGAACACTCAACAATCACTTATTTGAGCACTGCCCACTGGAAAAAGAAGCTCCTCTGATCAAGATGATCACCTATCTTTTAAATTTATCTATTTTTTTTTTTTTTTTTTTTTTTTTTTTTTGGTTTATCAAGACAGGGTTTCTCTATGTAGCCTTGGCCTTCCTTGAACTCATTCTATAGACCAGGCTGACTCTGAACTCAGAGATCACCGGCTTCTGCCTCTCAAGTGCTGGGAATAAAGGCATGTATCACCCACTACCACTGGCTGAAGATCACCAGTTTTTAAGAAGTCTGAATTTTGCATAAATGCCCTGTCCCACCAGAATAAATCTTAAATTGTATCTTAAAATTTAAAAAAACACAAAACTTATTTTGGAGTTCTAAGTATACAGATATAGAAAAATGATGGAAATTTCTAAAGCCTAACCTCACTGAAGCATGGTACAGAATTGGGATAATGTCTTTTCAGGGTAAATTGTGTTCAGTTAGAAATGGTATAGTGACTACCAGGCAGAGAGACAAACCTGATCCGAATCCAGCAGACAGTAATTGACCCGTAGCTGAACCAGTTGTGCCAGCAAATCCAAAACCTGCTTCTGTAACTGTACAGATGTTGTTGTGGTGTACTGCTTCAACGCTTTTATAACAAGAGGCTCAAATAATCTAATGTGATTGTGAATAGCATTCTATAAGAAAAAAAAAGAAAGAAACCATGATTGCAATTAGAAGCTTCTGGCAACCAATCTAAAGGGTGTTGAGCTACATTTGTAACCCTGTGCATGGCTATCTCTAGATGCAGCATCATTCACCTTATCCGCACGGTTCTTTGTGACGCCTGTGAGGTTCGTCTTCAATTGGGCAGACACTTTCTGGAGTACATCAAACCACCTGCCAAATGGCCAAAAGCAGAAACAACCAATACCTGTTAATAATCTCTTCTGTACTCAGCCATACATTAGTTCAACTTCATGCTCAAAAAAATCAGAACATGTCAAAATGAGACTTAGGCCATTGGATACAAGAGCAGCATGTGCTGGAGATAATAGGGCACAGCTGAGTGTGCATATATGCAGCACCTATGCTATACCTACAGAAGTTATGCAAGCCAATTTTACTGCTACAGGAAATCTATTCTCTAGTCCACTCTCTAAGAAGGCTTGAGAGAAAGTGAGAGCTGTCTGGAAGATAGGTAATTTACATATTGGTTTTCTTGGGAGAAGACTGATGAAGTCCACCAGTTCAACATCAGCTAAGCAACATAGAGAGATCCATCTCATAAAATGTTTGAAAAGGGGCTGGAGAGATGGCTCAGTGGTTAAGAGCACCCTCTGCTCTTCCAGAGGACCCGGGTTCGATTCCCAGCACCCACATGGCAGCTAACAACTGTCTCTAGTTCCAGTTCCAGGCAAAACACCAAGGCAAATAAATAAATAAATTTAAAAAAAAATAAAAATAAAAAAAAAAATAAAATGTTTGAAAAGACAACAAAACAGAAGCTATGGGCACATACATTAGCATCAAGATAAAGCCTAAAATAGGAATATTTTCCTTGTTTCCAATATTGTCTGTTGATCATAAAAAGGAAAGTAAGGATTCTACTACTATTGCCACATAGAATAGCATCTCAGATTAGGGCTATAATGTAGCACAGTGGCAAACTACACATCTAGCATGTGAGGCTCTGAAAGGAAGAAAAAGGGAGGGAGGGACTTCCACATTCTTGGCATCAAAAAGATTAATATAAATTCATGTAGAGATCCAAAATAACACATCCCAGACTTTTCTGTGCCCTTCAATAAATACCTCTAAATATTAGCACTACTATGCCATTTTGAAGGCCGTCTTTTGCATCCTAGAAGATGCCATTCACAAGCACTAGCCAGTACCAAATGCTCTCAATAAGTGAGGGCACTGCACGTACCACTTCTAGTCTGGGGCAGGATTCGTCCTCGCTAGCCTGCCATCTCTGGATGGCAGACTACACCATAGCTCAGCCAGTGACCTTCAAGGCAGGGCTACACATTATTTATCTCTGCATCAAGGACAGATATGCACCATAACTATTACCCTGAGGCATCATGCTCCTGCTCCGCCTGCACCATGTTTCTCAGGCTGGCATCAGCCAAGGCCTGTGTGAAGTGTGTGTATGGTGCCATGAAGCAGTAGTGATATAAGCCTGGCCTCAGACTGGAAGAGCCAAGGCGCTGTGCTCGGCATTGAGACTTGCTGGGGTTGGAAGATAAGCCATCAAACTGTGAGGCCAAGTTTGTCCCAAAGAGAGTCTTCAATAGCTAGAATGAAAAAATTAAAACATCAGTATTTCACTTAATACAAATCCTATGTAGATGAGCAGCACAGGCCTGTCTGTGATCCCAGCTGGTGGATAGGGGTTAGGAAGGACATGACTGAAAAGGCAAGTTGCAAGTTACAGATAAGCCTAGGCAATTTAGTGAAATCATGTTTCAAAATTTAAAATATCTCACTGATAAAGTACTTTCCTGGAATATACAAAACCAGGTTTAACCCTCAGGGGAAACAAAATCAAACCAAAGTAAACACCCTTTAAGATTCTTTCCCAGTAGCAAACCCAGCAGAAATATATGATGGGGGGCTGGAGAAGTGGCTCAGCGGTTAAGAGCACTGTCTGCTCTTCCAGAGGACCCGGGTTCGATTCCCAGCACCCACATGGCAGCTAACAACTGTCTGTAATTCCAGTTCCAGGCAAGACACCAAGATAAATAACTAAATAAATAAAGAAGTTTTTTAAAAAAAAAAAAAAAAAAAAAAAAAAAAAAAAAAAAAAAAAAA
>PVIH01003109.1:0-50078 GCA_004025045.1 Sigmodon hispidus
GATATTAAATTGTACTTTGTAGTTGTTGTTTGTTAGCAGTAGTTTGACCTCACTTATGTTAGTACCTTTCTCTTTCCCAGACACTGTCTTATGATGATCCCTATAGTATGTAGTTTTATACCTAGTTTAGAACCTTCCTATTTAGACAAAACGGGGAGATGTAGCGGGAAATCAGGAACTGTATATGTGAACGATCGCGGCATGGGACTAGAGACGAGCTGGGCGTGGTTAACTGAAAAGGATTCCGGAAGTAGACCTTCGAGGGAGGGGACCAGGACAGGAAGTCGTCATTCTCTCACGAGAGTTCCCCGACCGAGTGCGCAGTTCGCTCCAGCTGCCCGGGAGTTCGGATGTACGGCGTGGGGATGAAGAATCTTCCCTAGAAAGGCTCCGGCGCGCTGCAACCTCATCCTGTCATCTTCTCCTAAAACCGGATCTGTTTTGTAAGCTATTTTCTCCAAATAAACCCTGTTTAAAAACATATCTCAGGGCGAGTTTTTACCGAGATAAGCAAGCATCAAGGTTATTAGAATAAGCCAATTTAAAGAACATATATGTTATCTCTTACCAAAAAAATCTGTTTCTGTTTTCTAGGCTGCCTCTTTGTTTAATTGATGATGTCCTTCACCTTACAGAAACTTTTCTGTTTCATGAGGCGCCATTTATTAATTGTTGTTCTTAATGTCTGTGTTATTGATGTTCTGTTCAGAAACGCACAAATGTTCAAGGTTATTCCCTACTTCTTTTCTATCAGGTTCAGTGTATCTGGTTTTATAGTGAGATCTTTGATGTACGTGGGTTTAAGTCTTGTGCAGGATAATAAATATAGATCTATTTGAATTCTTCTACATGTAGACATCAATTTGACCATCACCATTTGTTGAAGATGCTTTCTTTTCAATTGTATATTTCTGACTACTTGGTCAAAAATTGGGTGTCCAAAGGATTTATGCCTGGGCCTTCAATTCCATTGATCAATGTGTCTCTCTTTTTTTATGTCAATAACATTGTTTTTCATTATTATAGCTCTCCATTTAATTCCATAGTTTTGCTGTAACTTGCCTTTATTGTTGAGTTATGTCCCTTGTATCACTACTCTTTCCAGTACATTTATAGTGAAGAAATTCTAGATCTTTCTACATCTGAGATAATGTGTACCTATTTAATATCATAATGGATGTGTGTGTTTCTCTTCTTTTGGTTTTGCTAGTGTGAAATTATTTATTTCCTGTGTTTTCATGGGGAGTTTTCCTTCTAGAACTTTCTTTGTGGCTGGATTTTTAGATAGATACTTCTTCCTGGGATATCTTATTTTTTCTATCTGTGGTGTGTAGCCGCTAGTTTCTGACTTGTCCAGGCCTGCAGTCCAGAGAAGTCTTCCCAGTCCTGGTCTGTTGCTGGTTATAAAATAATTACACAAAAGTTAATACTAATTACAAACTGTTTGGCCTATTGCTCAGCCTTATTGCTTGCTAGCTCTTACACGTTAACACAGCCAAGTTTTATTAATCTATTTTGCCACATGGTTGGTGGCTTACCTGCACTTTTACATCTTGCCTTCTCTGGGTAACAGCTCTCAGAGTCTCTCTGTCTGATTCCATTCTACTTCTCCTTTATCTATTCTTGAATTTTCTGCCTGTCTTTAAGCTGCTTCACCATAGGCCAAAACACTCCCTTCATTATCTAATGATAATTTACAGTGTACAGAAAGACATCCCACATCAATGATGATTGAAATTTTTGCTGGATATGTTAGTCTTGGCAGGTATCTGTGGTCCTTTGGAGTGGATAGCACATCTGTCTATGACTTTCTGGCTTCTAAAGTCATCACTGAGAAGTCAGGTGTCATTCTAATAGATCTGCTTTTATTTGTTGCTTGTCCTTTTTCTCTTTCAGCTTTTAATATTTATGTTTTGTTCTGTATGTTTAGTCTTTTGATTAGTATGTGGTGAAAGGGCATTCTTTTCCTTTCTGTCCAATCTGTATGTTTTATGTACCTTTATAGCTATCTTCTTCTTTAGGTTAGAAAAATTTTCTTCTATGATTTCTTGAAGATATTTTCTGGGCCTTTGAGCTGTTTTTTTTTTCTTTTCTCCTTCTATACATATTACTGTTAGTTTTGGTATTTTCATAGTGTTCCAGAGTTCCTGGATGTTTAGTATCAGGGGTGTTTGGATTAACATTTTCTTTGACTAATGTATTCATTTGTTTATTTCTTCTATTATATAGTTAATGCATAAAAAATTTTTTTATATCTTATATTCCATTGGTGAAGCTTGCTGTTATAGTGTCTGTTTGAACTCCTAAATTTTTCATTTCCAGAATTCTTTCAGTTTGTGTTTTTTTAAATTGATTTCTTTTCTATTTTCAGGTTTTGAACGATTTACTTGTTCCATTTAACTCTTTGATTGTGTCTTCTTAGATTGTTAAAGTGATTTATTCATTTCTTTCATTTTTTTTTGTTTGTGTTTTCCCAAATTTCTTTAAGGAACTTATTCATTTTCTCTTAAGAAATTCTATCATGGGTGATTTTACAGTCTTTTCCTTGAGTTTCAGCAATGTTGCAATATTCAGGGCCAGCTATGGAAGGATATCTGGGCTTTAGAGGTGACATGTTGCCATTGCTCTTATTAATTGTGTTTTTACCCTGACATTAGGCATATGGGTTTTGCATGAATATGGTAAGTCTAGGTGCTGATTTCTGAATTTATCTTTGTCAGATGAGTGCTTTGTTTCTTGGTTTATATTTCCTTTTTGGATTTTCAGAAAGGTTGCTTATTTCTTATTTCCCTGGCTTCCTCAGCTGGTGTGTTCACAGGAAATGCCTGCTGGTATTAGAGGCTGGGATACTCAGATGAGTTGTGGAAAGAAGGTTGGAGAAGAAGCTCCTTGTAATCCTTTAGGGATGGGGTCAAAAGGAAAAGGAGATCACAGCAGGTTTCCAGCTACAGAGCTGGAGATGAGACTAGAGGGATTGATCTCAGGAGCCAGGAGAGGTTTGGGTCTGCCTTCAGCCAACTTGCTGCCTTGGAAGAGCAGCCCTTTGCTTAGCAGGCATTGCCTGTTGGAGTTGAGGTCTGAGGAAGGTTAGAAGGGGAAGACCTTTGGGATTTACAGGGGATGATAGCAGGGGAGTAAGAAAGGGTACCACAGATGTTCTGCTGCAGAGCCGGGAATGAGGAATTGGGTCTGGGAAGGACAGGAAGAGAGGAGGTCTGCAGGCAGACCACCTGATTTTCTGGCAGGCATAACCTATGGTTTAGAGGGGTATCTGCTGATATTGGGGACAAGAATATAGGGGGAACGAGGTTAGAAGGGGATGGTCTGTGTGATCCGCAGAAGATGTCTGTGTATGGGGTGGGAGGAGGCTGCTGTTGGTAATGTTGCATAGTACTAGGGAGGTGACTGAGAGTTTGGGTCTAGGGTAACAAAGGGAGAGAAGAAGGTCTGTAGGTAGCTTAATGACTTGTTTTAGTTAGGGTTTCTGTTACTGTGAGGAGACACTATGATCATGGCAAAACCATTTAAATGGGGTGGCTTACAGTTTCAGATGTTAGTCCGCGTCTCATCATGACAGGGAGCATTTTGGCATACAGGCAGACATGGTGCTGGAGCTTAGAGCCCTACTCTTGACTCAGAGGCAACAGGAAGTTGCCTATCACGCTGAGTGAAGCTTGAGAACGAAGACCTCAAAGCCCAAACCCACAGTGATGCTCTTCCAACATTAGGTATGGCCCAGATTAAAGCCCTCTAGCTTCAAGGTCATCTAGCCTCCTCCAACAAGACCATACTTCCTCCAACAAGGCCATACCTACAGTGCCACTTCTTATGAATTTATAGGGGCCAAATACATTGAAAATACCACACTAATTTTTTGTGGTTGAGCATGGGGTGCCTGCTGGAATTGGGCCTGAGATGCAATAATGAGTATTTGGAGGGAGATTAGGAGGATGGTAACAGTCTGATTATTAAACCTACGATAAACTCACTGTACTGATTTGGAGTGCTATCACATCTTTATGTACATGCAAAAATGGTGACACAGGGGTTAGGGAGGAGACTCAGGGGTTACGAACACTTGCTTTCCCAGAGGACCAGAGTCCAGTTCCCAAAATCCATGTCAAGAGGCTTATTAATGTCTGTAATTCCATGTGTTCTGATGCCCTCCTCTGGGCATCCACATAAACATGTTATACACTTACGCAGACATACACATAAATAAAAATAAATCTTAAATAATGGTGATCAGATAGAATGAATTCATCTAATTGTATACCTGTGGTATCTGGGTGTGTCTATGGAATTTTTGCTGTTTTATCTGTTACTGTATAAGAACTTATCCCAAACCACTCTATCTTCAGACAATAATAATTTTATATATCTACTTATTAGTGTCCTTGTGGTATTTAGGCAGATGGGCAATTCATATGTTCCATATAGTGTTGACTGTATGTGCTCAGTGTTCTGTAACTAGTACCTTGTCTGCTCTGGAGGCTTTGCTAAGGTGTCTGTGGCCCTATTAAGCAAAGTAGGAGGCATTGTTCACTTGATCCTTTCTCTTTAGAAGGGCACCTTACCTTTCAAGTTGGTTTCTTCATTACAGTGGCTAAAGACTCCAGGAGCAGAGCTCCTGGGACAATAGTGGAAGCTATCAGTTACTAAAGCCTGGCCTCAGAAGCTGACACAGAGTGTCACATGGTACTGGGCAGAGTAACCACAGGCCATTTAAAAGTCAAGAATATTATTTTATCTTTGCAATAGGGACTTTTCAGAGAATGTTATGCTATGTTTAGCTTGATGCAGACCCATTGGAAAAAGAAGCTTTTAGCACAGAAGCCACAAACACAAATTGGTTGGAGTCTGAATTTATATTTTTCTTCTCTTGTTTGAGGGGTGAAGGAATTACAGTGTGCTAGAGGACAGATGGAATAATACGTTTAGTCAATCAAGGGTAGAGATTGCTTTGTCTTTGGAATAGGAAAGCTGAATACAGAAGCCCCTGGCTGTTGAGGAACAGAAGAAAAAAATAATCTAAGAAAACATAAGAAGGTAGATAACAAGACATATTTCAGGGCTGAAATGTTTAAGATTAAAATATTCTTGGGGCTTAGGGTTAGGGTTAGGGGCTGGAGAGATGGCTCATTGGTTAAGAGCACTTTGTGTGTTTTCAGAGAATCTGAGTTCAGTTCCTAGCACATGAGGAAGTTCACAATTGCTTATAACTCTAGCTCTAGGAGATCTGATGTTTTCTTCTGTTCTCCACAGGTGGCCACAACACACAGAGAATTATATTTATTTTATTACTTATATTTATTATTATATAATAAATTATCATATTTATTATATAAAGCCTCCAGAGCAGACAAGGCTCCAGAACATTAAACACATACAGTCAACACTATATGGAACATATGAATTGCCCACCTGCCTAAATTCCAAAAGGACCAATAATAAATAGAATATATAAAATTATTATTGTCTGAAGATAGAGTGGTTTGGCATAAATTCTTATACAGTAACAGAAAAGTCAGCAAGAATTCCATAGATATACCCAGATACCACAGGTATACAATTAGATAAATTCATTCTATCTGATCACCATTCTTTTAAGATTTATTTTTATTTATGCGTATGTATTTGTCTGTATATATATAATATATAATAAAAAATAAATATCAAAAATGAGTAAAATATGTTTTTTGCTGAGGCTGAAGAAATTACTTAGCTGTCAATTGAACTTTATCTATGAAAGAAGTGGCAGACTAGTTTTAAAAATGTGCATTTCGCTATGCAACAGGGCTTTGTCATATAGCCAGGCTGGCCTGGATTTGTGGTTCCCTTCCTTCAGCCTCCTGAGTGCTAGAATTGTAGGTGTGTACCATACTTAGTTTCTTTTCTTGTTGCCATGATAGAACACCCAAACAACAAAAGCAACTAAATCAAAGAGGGCCTTATTTCACCTCACAATCCAAGATACAGTTCAACTGGCCACAAGACACAGATGGTTAAAAGAGTACATGTGTAGTGGATTATGTGTTACATTTTAAATAATTGTCCCACCTATGGGTTTAATAAAAGCTAATTGGCCAAAAGGCAGACAGGAAGTGTGGGTGGGTCTACCAGGCTAAGAAAACTTTGAGTACAGGAAGAACAGAGACAGATGCCAGAGAGTCCTCAGAGAGAGCTGTCACAGACACAACAAGGAGACGGCAGCAGACACAGAGGAAAGAAGCTGAAATGCTACTATGAGAAAAGGTACTGAGCCTCATGACTGAACAAGATGGGTTGAGTTCAGATGAAGGAGTTAGCTAGCTGTATGCCTGGGCCCTAGGTCAATAAGTGTAAAAATAATATAAGCCTGTGTGTGATTATTTGAGGCTAAGCGGAGCTGAGTGTGGGTCTGAACCTTTGGTCCAGATCTGAAAAGTCCCAGCCAGAACCTTTTACAACATACTTGCTGCTTCTCAGTTCGCTTCTCCATTTAAATAGTCCAAGACTCCAATAGGGAATGGTACCATCCACAGTGGGCAGGTCTTCCCATCTTGATTAAGATAATTAAGATAATTCTTGGTAAGCCCAGATCCATTTCCTGGGCCATTCTGTGTTCCCTATGTTGACAATCAAAATTAACCACCATAGTTCTACCCTCCCAGGCTTAAAATTCTTATTTAAAATTTAGGAAAAAGATGGTAGCAAAACATTTCTGATTACTGTAAAAAGAAGAAGGTAAAGATAAGAGGTGGCCTATCATGAGGAACATAAAATGTGGCACTTGAGTAGATGAGTGGTCTGATGTACTGCGGAATTAAGGAACATGAAATGCAAGGTGAAAAGAAATGCTTGGAATAGTAACAATTTTTAACCAAATAGAGAGAGGGTATACAAGACTTAGGAAGGATAAAACAATAAAACAAAGGTCAATTTTAGGTTTAGGGGTGAATGTGAAGATAGCAAAGGTAAAAAATGTATGTGAGACATTGCAATAAAGTGAGAAGTTTTGTCCACAAAAGCATCAATCAATGCAACTGTACTTTGTGGTAGAGAAAGGAAAGAAAGAGGCCTAAAGTCCAGAGGCAATAGTAGATCAAGGTGAATGAATTCTTGGGTAGGCAGAAGAAAAGTTCTGGAAACATGGCCACTGAAGAAAGTGGAGGCACATGGGAAGAAGAGAGGGTACCTATAAACACTGAGGAGAGGACCACACTATTATATCACAATGTCATTATTGTTGTGTTTTTGTTACTAGTTTTACTCCCTGTAAACATCCTAGATGACTTACTTCAAATCATCCCAGCTTGATACACTCCAGTGTTACTCACAGTCAGTGATAGTATCTTCTACCCTCCTGGGAACAGTAAGATAAGCTATTATAGAACCCATTAATTCTTACTTATCCTGAACCAAAGTTCTGTATGTTTAGTAATTTTTCTTATTCTAATTTTGAAATATCCCTTCTTTCCCAAGACAACCCAATGTCATTTCCTCTTGCCTCCACCACATTAGCTCTTCATCCATTTCTTTTTCAAACATTCAGTTCTTCTTGCTCAGGTGCTTCTTTTCTTTGGAGTAAAGACATTTTTATTTCTCTCTCATGTTGAAAATCCTTTGTTCTTCTGTTTGCTATTAAAATTTCTTGCATTTTACTACTAAACATAATACAAAAGAAGTCTACACCTTTTCAAGTCACTGGCTAAGTATTTAAAATTTTAAGTCAGGGAAGATAAATCTATTGTATGTAGGAGAAAACAACAACTGCTGCCCAGGATTAGGGCAGAGCAGGTAGTGAAGCTGCTAGTGGTTCTTGCTAGGTGGAGAAAATGAAAATGAAGCACAAGAAGCTAATATGCATTTATGACAATTCACAAAGATTCTCTTTCAAAGAGAAAGAGAGGGGATGAGGTTGACAATCATGGAGGAATACCATAGTGAATTAGATACCATGGGAAAAATACATCATATATTTAATATATTTTAAAATATAATATATATACATACACACATACAAACATATCTGTATAGAGAGAAAGAGAGAGGGGGAGAATAATATCCCCCCACACACAAGAGAAATAAAACAAGAGAAATGCATGCCAGTGTATATATATATTGTGTGTGCCTTTGAATAACTGTGTTATTATTCTAAAAATTTTCTCAATTTGAAAGGTAAATTATAAATCTGTGTCATGTAAATATTAAACCATAAAGATCTCTAAAAATTAATCCTGTACTAAATTTTCTTTAAATCAATTTAAGCCCTAACTTTCAAGGCTTAGGTGAGAAATACAGTATTAATCACCATGGCAGCTCTGAGATTATTCAGGAATCCAGAGTTCATATGTACTTGGAAAATGCAGCAAATCTCAACTTCTAATCGACCTCATTTGCTGCCCATGACAGAAGCAAACATAGACTATTAGAACTCAGTAGTTCTATATTTCAATGCAGCCTGCAGAACAAACGCCCTCTCTAAAGTTGCTACATCCTTGAGGCTTTGCCTGGGAGCAGAATGAAGGTTATATAGAATTCTTACCCTCTTCATTATGGTCCACTTCTCAAGGAAGATACGGATTCATACGTGCATTCTTAAAGACACTTCAAGACAAGAAACATATTAATCTCTAATGAGTATTGACTTTCCTAGAAGATTACCTTCAAACACAGCCTTTTGTTCCTGGCCCTGAAGATACTCCTAAACTTTGATACCCAGTAATAGAGGCTAGTTTATGCTTGAGAATGGGTAAGAATTATGACCATTTATTGCAAACTCTATTTCAAAGTAGAGCAGAAATACAAGAAGATATGTATGCAGTAAGTAGGTACAACCCTTCCCTACATCCCTTCTGTCTAATAAAAAAATCTCTAACATCAGGGTGATGGAAGCCCCTGCAGGGGAAACTATCCACTACATTGGTGGCAGGCTCACTGCCTTTTACATTTCTAGTTACATCAGTACCAGAATAGTATATTGCCATAAAAAGACACTTCCTCTTTTCTAGGAGACCATGTGAACCATACCAAAAATTTGCATTCCAGGACCTAAAATTGTTGCTTTAGTAGTTTTGGGAGAGTTATTTATCTGAGTTTCCCATTTAAGTATGGTTTTTATGTGGGCAGGTCTGGCAATGGCTACCACATGGAGGGAAAGATATTAAAAAGAGACTGCCTTCTTGGAAAGAAAGAAGGGAAAATGCAGGAGAAAAAAACCATTAATATAGAATTTACTTCTGCCAAGCATATGTAAATATCTTTTATTATGCAGAGGGGGCAAATTACAGCATGTATGTGGAAATGTTCTGACAAATGGACCATAGTCTTTGCAAGTATTTGGTTTCTGTTTTTCAAATCATGGTTTCTGAATATCCTGAATGAGGTTTGTGACAAAGACGCATTTAGAGGGTTGGAGTCATGAAGTTTCTGTAATCCTTCATTTCAAGAATTAATTTTTGATATAATGAGTAATATCGTCTCCTTCTAAATACTATTTTATATACTAAAAGAGAAATACTGTTAAGAAAACACAATTAACTGTCAACAATTAACTAGAATTATATACTGGAATTTGGATACAGTTACCAATCAATTAATATCACATGTTCTCTTTGAAAGTAACAAAATGGGGCTGGAGAGATGGCTCAGAGGTTAAGAGTACTGACTGTTCTTCCAGTGGTCCTGAGTTCAATTCCCAGCAACCATATGGTGGCTCACAACCATCTATGGTGACATATGGTACCCTCTTCTATATACTGTATACATAATAAATACATAAATCTTTTTAAAAAAGAAAGTAACAAAGTATGATTGATGAGCTTTCTGTATCAACTTCTGACTTAGTTTGGGCTTTTATTGCTGTGAAGAGATAGAATGAGCATAGCAACTCTTATAAAGAGAACATTTAATTGAGGTGGCTTGCTTACAGTTTCAGAGATTCAGTCCATTATGATCATGAAGGGGGACATGGCAGCATGCAGGCAGATGTGGTGCTAGAGTTGAGAGTGCTACATCTTACAGTCAACAGAAAGTAGGCTGACTGTCACACTGAAGAAAACTTGAGAAAAAGAGATCTCAAGCCCGCCCTCACAGTGACACACTGTAAAGATTTGTCACTTGAATTGGTTTAATAAAATAATGATTGGCCAGTAGCCAAGCAGGAAATATGGGCAAGGCAACCAAACTGAGAATGCTGGGAAGGAGAAGGATGGAGTCAGGAGTCAGAGTCACTAGCCTGACTCAGAGGCAGCAGGAGATGAAAATTCCATGCTAATAAAAAGTACCACCCCATACCAAAGCATACATAGAAATATGTGTTAACTTAAAACATAAGAGCTAGTTAGTAACAAGCCTAAGATATTGACTTTTGTATAAATGATATTGAGTCTTCAAGTCACATATTTGGGAAGTGGCTGCCAGATACGTGGGAATAGGCAGGCAGGAGATAAATGTCCAATTACAATATACTTCCTCCAACAAAGCTACTCCTCCTAGTAGTGAGACTCCCTTTGGGGGACATTTTATTTTAAACTGCCACAACTATCTTGCAACCTTTAAGGGAATAATTAATTGAAGTCAATTTCCAAACTCAAATATTTATCTAGAGACAAAGCAATCATTTCGAGTTCTCTTGAACATTTAAGAAGCTTTTTCTCATCACGAAGCAGCACAGTCCTTAATTTGAAAAGATGGCATAGACTACTCACCACTGTGCTGGAGGTGTGAGCTTTGCAATTCCTCTCTGAGGTCATGGAAGTGCCTTTATTAGGTTCAGCTCTGCTCTAAGCTAGTCTGTGTTGTCGGAAACAGTGTTTTGTTTTGTTTTGTTTTGTTTTGTTTTTTTTCTGAATGTGCCTTGCCCTGAGAGATACCATTTTATTATTATTATTCATTCTCTGAGAATTTCACTTATGCATAGAGTATATTTTAACACCCACACCTCCTCCAAATCCTCTAGCAACCCTCCTCCCACATCATAGGGTTGTAGGGAATCCATTCTACTAGCAGCTTTTGGTCCCATTTTTTAAATGGAGGATCAATCTGCACATGTGAACAGCTCTATTCGTCTGGCAGCACCCATGCAATACAAACTGAAGAATGACTTATAGCTGGGTGTAGAAAGGGTGTCACCCTATAAATTTCTTGGTTAAATTAGGGCTGTGATAAACTACCCTGACAAAAATCATCTTAATGGAAGGTAGGTTTTCTTTGGCTTAGAATCTCTGGTTATAGTCCACCACTGTGAGGAGTTAAGCCAGGAATTTAACAGCTAGTCATAATACCGCCACAGTCAGAAGAAAGACATAATGCACCCATTTTGCTTGTTTCTTCTTTCTTATATAGGTTAGGACCCCAATCCATAGGAAATGGTGCTCCCACATGGGCTGAGTCTTGTCACATCAATCAATAATAAACCCCAACAACACAGTAATATCCATAGGCCAACCTGATATGAACAATTCATCAGTTAACACTATTTTCCCAGGTGCTCCTTGGCTGTGTCAGGTTAACAATTAAAACCAGCCATCACAGGACTGTGGAAGTACTATGTGGAAGTACTATGGATACACTATTAAACCTCAGAACTTATCAGGTACCAGACTGAGGAAATATGTATTTCCTTTATCTGTCTATGGCAAGGGATAGACAAACAGGGGTCTCCTGACTATGCTAGGGCCTTCAGTTCATCTCAGGGAAGACATTAAAGTGGGGAGTGGGGAGGGAGGAAGGGGGAGAAGAGAGAGAGAGAGAGAAAGACAGAGAGAGAGAGAGGGACAGAGGAAGAGAGATGGAGAGAGAGAGAGAGAAAGACAGAGAGAGAGAGAAGGACAGAGGAAGAGAGATGGAGAGAGAGAGAGAGAGGAAGAGAGAAGGAGAGAGAAGTTTAGATCAATAGCAGACTTTTCAAGAGCAACAATAGATCCTGGCAAAGGTAGAAATAAATTTTTCCACTCTTGACACTGTGTGCATTGTCTTGGAGAAACACGAACATGTATCTGTTCACCATAGATAGAGAAACAATAACAGACAAACGAGTAGTCCTGTACAAGGAAAACCTGGTGAGTCAATGAATTTATGGGTGTGCTTACAGGAACATAAGCGAGTTAAAAGCAAATACATCACGAAAACATCTTATCACTGTTAGGGAACACATTAGATGTTATAAGACTTGAAGCTTAGTGAGTATGGACCCACCCCTCATTCATTGTAAATCTAAAAACTGAAACAGCAGGACTTCATTAGCTCAAAAAACTAAAATTTGAACAGTATCTTTTGCTCTGGCTAGAGGCATGATATTATAAATTGCCCCCAAGGTCATAAAATCACAACCTAAATTATATCAGGCGTGCTCTTTATTTTGAGTTTCTCTTAAAATGAAATAAAAGAAAACTCTTTTTTGATTCCTCTTTAGAAATTCTGAGACTTTTCAACTTTTCGTTGAGTTCCTTTTTTTTTTTTTTTTTTATTTTAAGGTTAGATATCAGTAGCCTGACTGATGTAATAATTTCCCAAGCATTGTGTATTCCTAAAGCTAAGGTAACTAATTTTCCTTTGGGCTGTAATGAGCATCAGCTCAACCTGATACTCTGGGGAAGAAAGAACCGCAGCTGAAGAAATGCTTACTTTAGACTGGCCTGTAGACTTGTCTTTAGGAAATTTTCTCTATTCCACGTTTATGTAGGAGAGTTTGGCCCACTGTGGATGGTATTTGCCACTAGGCAATTGAGTCTGGGCTATAGAAGAAAAGTAGCTGAGTATGAGCCTAGGAACAAGTCAGTACTCAGGCTTCTTCCTTGGTTGTTTCTATCCTTGCTTTGAGTTACTGCCTCAACTTCCCCAGATGATGGACTATGACTTGTGAGATGAAATAAATCTTATCCTTCCCAACTTGCTTTTGATCTTGTTATTTATCACTGCAAGAGACTGCGAATATGGACACAGGCATTCTTTGAGACTTGCTCTGAGTAAGCCATACTGCATGCACTTATCATGGTTTTAAAGATATAGTTCAAAACAAAGAGTGGCTAAATCAATGCAAAACCTGTTCGGCTGGAACCTCCAGCTCAGTCCTGCTCGATCCGGAAAAGCTCCATTTCTCTCTCTTCAAACCCCACCCTCTTGGAGAATTTCAAACAAAGAAAAGGGACCAAAAAGCTCAATTCTGCATTCTTGGCAGCCATGGCAGGCATATCCTCCCCTGAAATTGCCAGTAGCCTAAGACTGCCTAAAGTGGTCAGGTTTTGACCATACTTGGACACACTCCTTACCTACAGGGTGTGTATATAAGCTCTCTGCTTTAGCTTGGTCAAGTGACTTCTCTGGCCAGATCTCTGGGCCTGGAGGACACACTTGGGAGTTGCTTTGCTTAAATAGACCTGTTCTTTTGCATTTTCAATTTGGCTTCATCTGATTTGACTTACTGCATTGGTGGAGAAATCTATTATTGAGTTATAGAAACTTATTTAAACCAAGGTGTTTAAATTTGCCTATTTAGTATAAAAAGTTTGGAGGTCTCTTCCCCAGGACAATATTTAATTTAATTTCGGAAGTAGTAGTAAAAGTTAGAGAGTCTAAGTCGTAAAAACCTTTCAAATTTCAAGCATAAGATTGCAGAGAAGCACATGGGGAGAAGTGGCCAGGTTTCTTTTCTATTCTTTTTTTACTTTCTTTTTTATTTATTTTGTGTTTCTCACATGCATCTTGATCTCATCCATTTCCCTATCCTTTCACATCTACCCTCTACTCCTGCAACCTCCCCCAAATAAAACAAAATTTAAGAAAAAATTAAGAATCTCATCATGGAAGCTGTAGTGTGACACAGTGAGCCAGGGAGCAAACCTCTCTGTCCATATACCTTCACTTGCAAGTGTTCATTGTAAAGAGTCTTTTGTCTGGTCCAAGGCTTCTCGTTTGTACTACACTATCGATGCTGGGCCCTTCTTGGATATCCTGTTGTTGCCCTGTGTTGTGGAGATCTTGCAGCTTTGGGTCTGCAGGTCAGACCCCTTCATGTGCTCCAGTAGATCAGGGTGGATGTTGGGACAGGCCAAATCATGACCCTAATTCTCTGCCTGGGCAGCCTCGGAATTGGTTAGCTCACCTGTTCTTCCCATTCTCACCACAAGGGTGAGCTCTCCAGCATTACTCTGGCTAACTCACTTCTTGCAGCAATGAGCAAGGGGCAGGGCCAGTTCTCCAGCCTTCACATCCTCAGGTTCGGCTTGTTCTCCCACAACTACACCATCAGAGCCAGCTCCACTGTGTTGTCCAAGGACAACTCTCCAGAGCTGCTGCTTGTGAAGGGTGGGGACAGTCCTTCTATTCCCATGATACCAAGGCCAGCTCCTCCACCTTCCCAATGTCAATGGGCAGGGGGTTGGGAGGTAGAGAAAAGGGTATTTCTCCTCCACCCATGCTGCCACATGTCAGATGAGTAATGGGGTCACCCTTCCCCTATGTTGCTCAAAATATTCGGACTAGCTCACCCACACCTCCACCAGTAGGGCTGGCTCTATTGTGTTGCCCAAGTGAGGTACACAGAGTGACCAGGTTTCTTATACAGGGACTACAGGTTTTACACAAAGACCTGTAGTATAAAGGGGACAGAGAAGGACAAAGAGAATGTATTCTTAGAGACAAGACATGTCTTCTCAACCAAAGAATAGGTTGGAGCTTCTCTTCCAGAGGACTGAGCTTTGATTCCCAGCACCTACATGGTGGCTCACAGCTGTCTGTAACTATAGTTCCAGAGATTAATGCCATTTTCTGCCTCCATGGATATCAGGTATAAATAAGGTACCTAGACACACATGCAGGCAAAACACTCACACACTTTAAATACAATAACAATAATTTAAAAAATTAAGACAATGTGAGTCTCTGACAAGAAAACAGAGACTAGAGAAATGAAAAAGGCTTAAGTCTGAACAATAAGGTCAGGGAGGCAAGTGGCAGCTGAGATAACCTCCCAGGTGATGTACCTAGAGAATGTCAGTGGTGGGAGCATAGCAGCTCAGCACTGCCCCTAGTGGCTGGAGAAATTCTTTGCCACTGAGATACCTAGGAGAAGCCAGATGACTTCACCACAGCAAATAATTTTAGGACAAGTGAGAGTAAATTAAAGTTAGCAAGTTCATTAAGTATTTAGACAGAGTAACACATACAAAAGGGGCACACTGAAGACATGAGGGAGAGCGTTGTATAATTAAGTCTTTGTAGTAGCTGTATAAATGATTTTGTAGCTTTCTGTTTTACATGAATTGAAAGACATAATTTCTGGCTTATAACTATCAAAGATTTTCTTCCAGTATGTAGGCTGCCTTTTCATTTGGTTGCCAGTTTGTTTTGCTGTTCACAAACCTTTTAACTTTATGAAACCCCATTTGAACCTATTTCCTGAAGGGCCTGAGTTCTATTTAGATTGAACTCAGGTCGCCAGGATTTCCTATTGGAACCCTTTCTTACCGAGACATCTTGCTGCCACTGATAGTACTTTTGATTAACAAAAGTTTTCCTTTTGAACATAATTGAATTTCCCAGGCATAACCTTTTTATTTTTGCTCCCTTCCTCAAGAACTGGTTAGCTCACCGAACAGGATGCTGAGAAGAGGAAGGGACAATAAATATTCTCCTCTTTCTTGATATCAGAAGGGAAGCTTCTAGTATTTCACTGTTACATGGAATGTGTGCTGTGTAAGGTTAAGATTCCTGGGGAGAATGGGGCTGGAGAGATGGCTCAGAATGCTGAGCACTGAATGCTCTTCCAGAGGACCAGTGTTCAATTCCCAGCATCCACATGGCAGCTCACAACTATCTGTAGTTCCAGTTCCAGGCAAATGAATGAATGAATGAATGAATGAATTAATGAATGAATGTTAAAAACTTCCTGGGGAAGTCCTTGGTCCAGCATCACTATGATAGCAAGCATGATACCAAGCAATGTGTAATTTACGAGAACACTTCAAACTTGGGGAAACATTGACCTGGAGATCCCCATTTTATACCTGAAATCAACAGCTAAAACTGTGCTCAGAAAAAGTCTCTTACTGACATTGTTAATGTGCTCTCCAGTCAATAAATATTCCCCTTCACTTCATTTCTAATCTCTATCACAATTTGTCCAGTTCTGGGAAAGAGCTCTTTTTCACTCCTCATTTTTTCCCCACTGTGTAAGCCAAAGATAGGTTCATTCACATTTACAAAGTCCTGTAAGTACATTCCTGGAGTGGAATTAATATATTAAAACATTTGATAGTAACTAGAGACTACACTTGAGGGAGCTCATGGAATTGTGCTTTATGCTTTTAGACTCTTGGTATTAAAATGCTCGCCAGCTGTGTTCAGTCAGTATGTCTTTTATATTTGAATGTGGTCCCAACTTGGAGGCAAATGGCTAAGAAATAAATTCTGAAATTGTTCAGAAAGAGCATTAACTTACATATCTCACGCCTCCTTCTCTTTGACCTGTTTTCTTTGGGCCCTGACTAATCCACAAATCCTTGATACTTGGATATTGAGCATTAAAGTATTGTTTGCAAAGTTTTTGTTTTCTCAGGGTGAGGGAAGGGTTAGGACCTCTTAAGTCTGGGTTATATTCTTTTCTATACTTCCTGTGCAATTTAATGCTTCTCCATCTGTGGTCAGAGGCTGATGGAAGTTAAGTAGAGATCTGAGTGTCTCCTGTTTGTATGTCACTTTACTTCTTGTAGCAACATTCCAATGGTGTTTGAGCAATGTTTAAATGAAAGCAGACCACTCCTGGTGCTTGTTAATGAATTTGAGAGAACGCATAAATGTTCAAAGTTTTACCTGCATACCCTCAATTTAGAAACAAGCAAGTTTTCTCTCTCATATGCTGTGATGTTTCTTCTACTAATCTACAGAATTGAAGTATCTGCTTTTTGAGAGTTTGTAAGGATGATGGCATACCTGTGGGGTAGATACTGTTTTAAATTTCCAACATTTTCTGTGCCCCTTAACCAACATTATAATATATGTGTG
This sequence comes from Sigmodon hispidus, assembly GCA_004025045.1. Classification (NCBI taxonomy): domain Eukaryota; kingdom Metazoa; phylum Chordata; class Mammalia; order Rodentia; family Cricetidae; genus Sigmodon; species Sigmodon hispidus. The sequence goes on from PVIH01003109.1 coordinate 16,987, forward strand.
TGTGTATGCATATATGTATGTTCACATATATTTCCCAATATTGCTGAGTAGAAGTGGGCTTCAGTCTTAGATATTAGGAGCACCATTAAGGTAGCTCAGTGGTATTACTTAGACAAACTCATCCCCTATGTTTCTTAAACAGAAATACATATTATGGGAATCTGATCTAGGAGATGGGACACAGAGATTTCTTTAGAAAAGCAGATTTCAATTATGTTAGCAGTCTCAGCTGAACTCCTGTTCAAATGGCCATGCAAGCAGTAAAGTAAACTAGGGCTTTTAATATAATTTTTGATTCTTTGTCTTCCACATATGTAAACACATAATTTCATTGGTTGTTTTAAAACCTTCAGATAGGATTCCAAGAGTTGTCTGGATTTGGAAGAAGGAAAGGTCACTAAGATAATGTCACAAGGTGTCATAGAAATATTTGGCAGAAATCAAAGTGCATAGTGGTCTCTTTGTCCATCAAGGTCCCTGGGAAAACTCTCTCTCTCTCTTTCTCTCTCTCTCTCTCTCTCTCTCTCTCTCTCTCTCTCTCTCTCTCTCTCACACACACACACACACACACACACACACACACACACACACGAGTTTTAGGAGGGATGTGGTAGAAATTCACGTTCATTCAAAGACATTGATTATTTTTATTTAGCTTTTCCCTAGCCCTTACGTGTCTTTATCACATAGGTTCAAAGGTAGCTTAATAACATCACCTAGTAAATTAGTCTTTTGGGGCCATTTCTGTTAGAATAGGGTGAAACTTTGTCTCTTATTTCCGTGGTGTTCTGAGTGGAAGGATATGAATCCAGTGTCACTGACAAATGTCCCCTACATGATGTAGTTGGATTCTGCTTATGAGGAGAATGAGGCATACCCTCAGACGTTATAGAACCTAAGAGGAAAGGTATTAATGGTAACAGATTTATTTGTGCTTAATATTGGTAGTACTCATTTTCTTCATACTCTCATAAATTTACACATTGGATTTTCACCTCCTATTTTAATTGCTTTTGTGTTCTTTGCAGTTGAAAATGCCCTAACTTAAATTAGGAACAGCAACAAGTAGAATGAATATTTTATAGAATCAAATGGCAATCCTTTTATTATGTATGTTTTCTAGTTTTTTTTTTTTACATAGACCCTTTTTTTCTTTACAATTATGGTGGTTTTATTTATGTTTGTTTGTTTACATTTTATTTGTTTATTTAGAGAGGGTTGTGGGTAGGTCAGAAGACAGCATGTGGGGGTCTGTTCTCTTCCTGTGTCATGTGCACTCTGGTGAATGACTTCAGCCTGTCTGGCTTGGGGCAGTCTTACATACTGGACCTTCTCACCAGCTCTCCTCTATTCACTCTTTCTTGTAGCCAACATCAATAAATTGCGTTTTTTTGACCTGGGAGAGAGGGTACTCATAAAGCTATGTTTAGACAGGTCACAGCAAAACAATCTTTCCAAAGTCTTTCATGACTTGGATATATCATCCCGTTAAGCTCAAGAAGCCAAAAGCCAGTATGGAAATAGAAATGGAAAGATTTCTTTCTTAAGGGAAAAATTTCAAAATAGAGTAGGCTAGCTTTTATTTTAAAATGCTATGATCAGACTGCAATTTAAAATATGATTTTGGAAGAATTTTATATTTGTCATCATGGTTGATATTTAAATGCCCTTAAGTCACAGAAATTAAGGGTAGGATGTTGTTTGTCATGCATACCAGAAAAATTAGAGAATTTTCCACTAATAATTAGACCTAGAACAGTAGGTGCACACTAGGAACATATAGGGGAAAAAAAGATGTATGAAAATAGTGATTATTGAATTGCTTCCACATAAAAATTGCCTGGAAACTTAAACAAATATAAAACTAAGCTCTATTAATGGTTGATCAAATTATTTGGAGTGGGTTCTTGGAATTTCACTTAAAAAATCCTTTTGTGATTCTAACGTCGGCACAAGTTTGGGTCAGGACTCATTCCTTAGCTTTAATTCAACCTTGTTAGTTTTAGTACATAATTATGAAAACTAGTGAGACAGAAGGATAAGATTTGGCCTCTCTGCCGTTAGTGAAGCGTGTGGTTTTGGACAAATAATTTTCTGATCTTCATCTAAACAGAGATGCTTAGTCTAAAGTAGTTCCAGGCATATTGTTAGAAAAACTTAGAGCACTTTGAAGGGTTCTCCTCTCAAGACATTAAAAACTCTTGTAATTAGAACCTGCTTGCACCAGTCTTAGGTAATCACAGGCCGGTACTTGGAAGAAGGGTAAATTGAGTTCATGTTTTAAAAGCCAAGAATTGTGCCACAAGTGAGATGAGAGATCAGGCTTCTACTGATTAATGCCAGGTCTATTTGAGAGCATTTTGGTGTCTTCATGCCAGCTGGAAGGATGAGGGACCTGCCACCTTCTGGGAGATGATGTAATCTCTGCAATCTTATACAGCACAGCATCTAACAATGAGCATGCTGAAGGATGTGGTTACTTTTCACAGAAGGAATCTTTATGGCTGCTTCTAATGAAGAGGAGCTGCACTGGGCGAAGCTCATTAGCGACCGAATTCAGTGCACTCTTCTGTAAATGATCAGAGACAAACAGGAATATATAATTTATCGAAAACAGAGGTCTAGTACATGAGTCCCAATTTATTTTGTTAAGTCATTGTAAGATACAAATTCCTATGTCCTTTAAGAACAATCTACTGTAAGGTGTAATGATAGCACTCATTTAGCTTGGGCAGTGCAACCCAGTGTTAGCCTGCCCATTCTCACATGTAGACCTGCCTTCCTAACCTTCTTCCACACCCCTGAGGCACTTCACCCTTGATCTGACTCTCTAGCAATCTTCCCTTCTCTTTGTTCCACAGGCAGTTTTCCACTGAACAGAACCTCTGTCAGCTTAGTGTTCGACCCCAGTGTCAGTGGCCTGGCATCCCAACCATTATTTAAGTTCTCCTGCCTCCTTCAATCTTCAGAAAATCCTGGAAGATCTCTGTTGCCCTGAGGTTTATCTTGCATTTCTATTTCTTAAGCCTTTATAAACTCTTAAAATGATCCATGTTTCTTTCCAAACTGTGTTCTGCCCAAGGCTCAGCTCAATGTCAAAATGCTATCTCCTGACAATGGTAATAATGAGAATTATGGGGAAATGGATCAGATTTAACTCAGCACCATGTGACTAATAGGCTACAGGACAGACACATGTATAAGATCTATTCATTTTATTATAATGTACCCCCATTCTTTCTCTAAAAATCTAAATTATTTCTTACAGGTATTTAACAGAGTAAGTTCAGTTTATATTTTGGAGTCTTGGGAAGATCATAATTCTCCATAAAGTATACTTATAAGCATACTTATAAATGTCTTTTTAATCATCCCAGAGAAAACAAAAAACACCAAAAAGTCAGTCAAGCCACCATTGATTGAAGACAGACTCCTTCTACTTTCCAGGGGTTATCCCTATTCCATGCCTGTCTTCTACTCACTTGTTAATTTAACAAATCTTTATTAACCTTTAAGTTACTCTTTCTTAAGAGAAAAAGACTCAAATTTCAGTAAAAAAAAAAAAAATTCCTGCAAGCAGTGTATTTCTTAATGGAAAAATAAAAACACAGGAGCCTCTTGGTTTTCCTTTAAAGAAAGGAAAGAAACCGAGATCCATTTGGCAAATTTGGAAACATTTTCTAGTCCCAGGATACATATTTATTTTTCATAAACTACTAGAATACTTAAGCCTACTAAGGAGGAATCTGCAGCCGTCCAAATCCTTCCATCAGCACTCCATCTCTATGTCTCATGTCAGTGCAAACACTATCTGGTCCAGATGCTGTTTTGTCCAAGTAAGAACTTTCTTTATCAGCCAGAAGCTCATTGTCCAATGCATTCAACTCAGCATCTAGGTCATCTTCATCTAATTCTGGGCATGTCCTAGCTGCCACCCAGGACTTCTTAGATTCTATTTGCATTTAAAAAGAAGATCTATCTATCTATCTATCTATCTATCTATCTATCTATCTATCTATCTATCTATTTATTTATTTAGAAGTGTTCTGTTTGTATGTATGTCTGAAGAGGGTGCCAGATCTCATTACAGATGGTTGTGAGCTGCCATGTGGTTACTGAGAATTGAACTCAGGGCCTCTGGAAGACCAGTCAATGCTCTCATATCTTCCAATTGGTCATATAAATCTTTAGTCTAGTCAACTTAACTCTTATTTCTATGAATTCTTCAGTTCCTGTATTCCCAATATGATAGCATTAACCTTGGCAGGATGCTCTCTCATCTTCTTGATTGGATCCTTATATTTTACTAGCTCAGCATCCAACCCTTATGGAACTCTGCCCTGCTATGCATTACACCACTGCAACCAGTCTGGCTGAACAGCATAGCCTTGGCTTTTGCTTCCCCTAAGAATTAAGTCATCTTGGCCATCAGGGAAGAAAAAAAAACACTGGAGAAAAAACCAGAAACAGGCCAAAAATGTCTCTTGTATGTCACCTCTCTACTCACAAGAACAGGAAATGGAGACTAGTCAAGCAAATAAAGGCAGAGTCTTCAAATCTGATTCTTGTCCTTGGCCAAAAGCAGAAAACATGTTTGGTTTTGTCCCAGCCAGAGTGGATAAATGTCAGAAGGGTATCTGGCTCTTGCGTTGGCTTCTTTTCTTTGTGTACCTAGATGAACACTCTGTTTGAAAGCTGCATGTGAGACATGATTCAAACCTAGAGGCACTTGTGTTCCTTGTGGGTGCGCTACCTGGACTGACCAACTCACTTTCCAATGCTTCTCTCCACTTAATCTCCTAAACTAGCAGTTTGTCAAACACTTGCTTCCTGGCAGTCGCTCTGGCTGTAAAAATTGCTCTGCTTCCACTCTTTAATGCTCACCTATGAAAATATAATAATTTCCTTTCTGAAATTCACCTTCTGAGGTTCATAAATGTCATTCTTCTAATTGGTAAAGTAAGAACCTGACGCTACTAACTTAGATGAGATTTAGGCTGTGAGGTTCTGCACCTGATCTTCCAGGTGGACATCTACAAGTCTAGGGAGCCTCTGCTGCACCCAGGGCTGCCTTTCTATGTTTCCAGACTGCTGCTTCTATTCAGCCCATCAAAGTCTGTCTGCAGTGCCTGCCTTGGCCCACAAATGCAGCTCCTGACCTTGCTGTTCTTGTTCAATGATAACTGATTTTTCCTCTGTATATCCTTTTTATTTTTTCCTCTTTCATATCCTGCCAATAAAAGATGTGTTTGTTTGTTTTCTCTGGACTTTTTCCTAATTACATTTTAGTATGAAAATACTTTAAGCTAAACATGATGCCAGCGTTCTTTGTGTGCCTTAAAAGAAGTTTGGTATTAAACCAAAAATGTATCCACGAGTAGGATTTTATGCAAACTGGCTAGTTAAATGAGACAGTTAAAGTAGACTGTACAGCTATCTCTGAAGGTGCCTTCCTTTTCACAGCTTCTTCTCTTGATTGTTTTTATTTTCCCCTTTTATTGAAAATAGATTCTTTTATCCTGATTACAATTGTCCTTTCCTATATGCATCCCAGTTCCTCCCCACCTCCTCTCCCATTCAGATCCACTCCCTTTCTGTTTCTCATTAGCATAGAACAGCCTTCTAAAAGATAAAACATGATAACCTAGTTTTAAGCTCTTTTTCAAAAAATAAAATCCACTACAATAACAAGAAAGAAAAATAAAACCATACCCCGCAAATAACCACCAAGCTGTAAGCTAATAAAAACACTCTCAAAAACTGTGGAGTCCATTATTTGTTGGTCAGCTACTCCTGAACATCAGGCCTGTCATGGAATGGTTCTTATTCTCAGGGTCACTCCAATGGAGAAAAGTGATTTTCTTCTCCCAGCAGATAGAGGTGATATTTCAGTTCTTAACCATTATTTTAATGCAGTGGTTTTGAAACTGTGAGTCATGACCTTCTTGTGGGAATTGAACATGCCTTTGACAGGGGTCACCTAATACTGAAAAACACAGATATTTACGTTACAATTCATAACAATAGTAAAGCGATACTTGTCAAGTAGAATGAGAATAATTTTTTTGTGTGGGGATCACCACAGCACAAGAAACTGTATTAATGGGCTTTGGCATTAAGAAGGTAAAGAACTGTTCATTGCCTTAGTGGCAAAGTTTTAATTCATTCATTCATTTTTAAAATGTAATAAAATAAATTACAATAAGATAAAACAAAACTATCACACTAAAGTTGGACAAGATAAACAAACAAACAAACAAAAAAGATCCCCCCAAAAGGCACAAGAATCATTCACACACTCAAGAATTCCATAAAAGCACTAAACTGGAATATATGTTATGTATGGTGCCCACCCATTCAGGTCCTCTCCATGCTGGTTCAGGGTCTTTCAGTTCATATGAACTTTGTTCATGTTGATATAGAGGGTCTTGTTTTTTTGGTGGCCTCTATCATCTCTGGCTCTTATGCTCTTTCTGTGTCCTCTTCTGTGTGGTTCTCTCAACTCTGAGGGGAGGGATTTTATGGAGACATCCCATTTAGGGCTGAATGTTCCTAGGTCTCTCACTTACTATGCAGTGTCTGACTGTGGATCTATATATTTGCTCTCATCTGCTGCAAGAGGAAGCCTTTCTGATTATGGCTGAGAAAGGCACTGATCTATGAGTATAGTAGAATTTCATTAGGAGACATTTTATCACTATTTTTTTTTTAAGACAAGTATTATTATTCTTTTTTTTTTTCTTATGTCCCTGGGTTATCTAGTCTCAAGCTCTTGGTCACTGAAGCAGTGTTCAGTATGGTTTCCATCTCATTATGAAGAAAAAAAAGTGGTGGAGTTGTAAATACTTCAACACTAAGTGATAAAGCTCTGAAAACTCTTTCTTGTAATATTGTCTTAATTGTCTACACTCTAAAAATTTGCATATGTGAAACAACGTATTTTCTGACTGTCCTAATATAAAACCAATATAAATACATCACAGAAAAATTGGGGTTTGGGAGCAAAAGGCAGTACTTGTGTGTTGTAACTTTTCTTGAGGGCTGTAGAAGAAGCATGCAAGCATCCCAGGCCACCATTCAGAGAAAGAATTCCACCTAATTTTGTTTGGTGAACCAATAAGTTTCTGGGGTTATTTCCGGAGCCCAGGTGAGTGTGATGGCTGGATTACTATAAAGCTTGTCCCAGCAAGGATGATAATGTAGAAAGACCACATTCCTGAATTCCCGGAGTAACTTGATAGTAACTGCATAAGAAGAGGTTCTTCTCGTGGTTATGATCATTTAGTGCTTCTATGACTTCAAAAAAACTCTCTTAAATCTTCTTCCCTGTAAGTTTTCTCACCTAAAAAAAGGAATTTGGTGAGTCTCTCCTTCTATGCAAGAAGGGATGTGCAAATCTGTAGGAAACATTTGCTTAACAGCCCACAGGAACATTTCTCTATTATTAAGTACTGCCAACGAACACAATGTGATTTTGGTTATATAAAGTTCTTTTTTTTCCCCCTCTGGTTATACCTTAACACTTTCTCTCCTATAAAGGACCCAGATACTTTGGTCTCAGTGCTTCTTAGGGCATTTGCTCTGAAAGTATTGATTCTTGGCTGGCATCACCTCTGCTTCAAGAGTCTGTAGGTCAGGATTAGATTGTTAGAAAGGTTTATACTGATGTCTGTTCATTCAGAAAGTTCACTGTAAAATTTTAAATTTATCCTAAAATATAAAAGGGTAATTTTTCAAATTTCTTAAGTAATTACTTTCATGAAATGTTATTATAATGTTCATAATGCTACACATCTCTGTATTCATCTGTGTTCATATCAGTATAGTAAGACAGTGCACCATGTCATATCAGCAATTGGTACATCATACTACAGGCAAAGGTTTTGGAGACTCCCTTCCCTTTGCTCCAGACTTCTTTATGTGTAATAATGGAACCAAATTAGGTAATCTCCATGATTTATTTGTAAGCTGGCAGTATATTCTGAGAGCCGTGAACTTGACCATTCCTTTTCTTATAACAGGGTTAGTTTTAGACAGAAATGCCTTTGTTGGAGAAACATTGTGTATGACAGCAGTCTCATGATAGCCTTGATAGTTTTTCTTATACATTCGCTAAAATAATTGTAAAATTATATATTTTCTTATACATTTAAATATTTATTTATATTTTCACTGTTATGATATATAATATAATATATATTCACACATATAATACAACCATTTTTGCAGAAATAGAGAGATTATGAAGAAAGATACTTGTGACTCTCTTTTGGCTATCAGATTGTTGAAACTCCAGTCCCTAAGAAGAGAAATCTGTTCAGAATTCTCATGCTTGGAGAAGAAAAAGACAAGCCTGCTGCCTGCTGCAGGAGGGACTTGTTTATCAGGAAAGGATTTCACAGCGTTGTCAGACCATCTTGCAGGAGAGACTGGAGCCCAGGCACTGATGGGCCACATGTTAATTAGGGCTGCTAATTTTTGCACATAATTTTGCTAGTTTGGTACACTTTTTGACTTCCATTTAAATTTATCTTAGGTCAAAGACTCTGAAGATAGACTCTTGGGACTTTATTCCTCTTCCCAATGAGGTGATAATGAATGATTATTTTCTAATTTTGCACTATTATTCATCTTTAATTAAAGAGACAAATTTTTATTGAAGATATGTGGCTTAATGTCATTTATTACAGCTGTAGGCCTTTGACATTAACAACTCAGGTAACAATAACTATAAGCAGTTATAGTGAATATAGGTTTTTTGCACACACACGCTTATGCGTGTGTGTGTGTGTGTGTGTGTGTGTTCTTTTGGTATAGTATATAAAACTGAATGAGGCAAATTCATCAGTGTTTAGAAAATGATATCTTATTTTTAGAGGTATGACTTTATTTGTATGTGCATTTGTATTTTGGCTTCATGTATGTCTGTGTTGGATCCTCTAGAATGGGAGTTATAGACAGTTGTGAGCCACCATGTAGGTGCTTGGACTTGAACCTGGGACCTTTGAAAGAACAGCCAGTAAGTACTTTGAACTGCTGAGCCGTCTTTCCAACCCCAGATATCGATATCTTATTTCAAAGATTTAAACAGCAGTTAGATAGTATAGTAACTTGAAAACAAAATGAAGTTTCACACACTCTAGTTTTCCAACTAAAAGGTAATCACTTTTAGGTTGGAAGAAATTATTTAAAAGACTGATTTTTCTATTTGAAAGCCTTTTGCAACCACTGAGACTGGGACTGTGGCTGAAAGACCTTTCACATCTCAATCTCTAAGGATTGTCTGCTTTAGGAGGAAGGACTGCAGAATGACATCCACATTAAGTTTCTTTCTTTTTTTTTTTTTAAGAGATTTATTTATTATGTATACAGTATAGAGAAGAAGAGGTTATCAGATGGTTGTGAGCCAACATGTGGTTGCCGGGAATTGAACTCAGGATCTTTGGAAGAACAGTCAGTGCTCTTAACCTCTGAGCCATCTCTCCAGCCCCGACATTAAGTTTCAGAGATACAGCTTGAACAGCTCTTCTCAGAGCTTAACAGAACATGCAGGCCCTGGCCATTCTGTTCCTCATACCAAAACATTAGCACAAAGACCAATTTTCACTTTCAAATATTTAATGTCTGCTTTCATTCTTCAATTTCTGACAGCTCCGAGGCTGAATATTTTGTGCAATTATATTCCACAGTCGCTCTCTAAGGTTTGATAGTAAAAAAAGGATTGGAATTCTCTGTCCAATGATATTTTTCTAGGTGAAAAGATTAGTGAGTATGAAAAAGTTGAAGGAGTACTTACACCATGAACCTTGTGTTCTAAATGCACAATCACATCATGAGGATGTTGACACTCCGAGGTATTCAATTTTGTTGCTTCGAAAATAATTTTTTTTCTCAGTTGTTTTCCTGAAAACAGCTTGCACTGGATTTTAAGAGTCAATTGTTAGCTTTCTAGAAATCCTGTTGGTATGTTGAAGTGAGTCACAGAGTGAGACTTGCCATCTTGGAAAGCAGTAAGTGAGCACGTTTTCTTTTCTGTACAGTCTTTCTCTGTTTGTCTTCTCTATCATTCCTTCACTCTCTCCTGTCTCTAGGGTTGGGAGTGAAAAACTGAATGATTAGTAGCCAATTGGCTACTGAAAATTCTCTGTAAAGTTGTTGTAAATCCAAGTTTTTTCTTGGGTTAAAAAAAAAGATGAAGGCTAGATAAAAGAATGCTTTTTCAAATTTTTGATTTCATCCCCAACTGGATACATATCAATAAATAAGGACTTTATTTTAAACTAAACATCTTTCTATTTTGTTCTTAGGGCAAATTTCTTATAAGGTTTTTCTTTATGGCCTTGGGCTTTGACGTGAATCCTGAGATTCTCTTGAGTTGAGACTATAAGCTAAAGACCAGTTTCCTGCTCTCCTTGGTAAATGCTACTTTCATCACAGGCCACATACAGGTGTCAAATACTAGGTTACCACAAGTTTAGCAGATTAAAGCAGTATTAACTCAATTTCTTACAGCCATGTAGATCCTGGAGGACACCAGTGGGTCTTCTGTGTAGGTCTCACAGGCTGAAGCATAGAAACTGCCACACTGGGATTTTACTTTGGAGCTGAGGTACAGGCGCTTTTCAAGGTAATCCAGGCGGTTGACAGGGTCATTGTGACTGGACTAACTGCCCTTTTCTCTAGTGGCCTCTCTACAGAACTTGCACATAGTATGTCTTCTCTCTACGATCATAGCTTGAAACTAGGTATCAAGCTCTTCTTACTTTGAATCTCTCTGGCTTCCTCTTCTTCAGCCAGACAGATAATGCTCTCTTCCCTTCAGCTGTTTGGATATGTGAGGCCCACCTACATTTCATTAACTCAAAGTCACTTGATTTGGTAACTTTAACTATCTCTGTAGAATTTCTTTATCATATAAGATAACATACCACAGATTTTATGGTTCATTGCCTTAATAGGCCTGAAGATTGAGGCAAAATATCTTCAGGGCCATCTTAGAATTATTGCCACCAAAGCCTTGTCCAAGTTTTATCCCACTTTGCCTTCTTTAGCATGTATGTGCTTTTCACAGTCCCTGGTAACAGACCTTCAGTGAGCTTTCTCTGGCTTAAAAGTAAAATTAGATGAATCAGAATTTCCAATTATGCTGTGGTGAGAGATCATTTCAAGTACAAAGTTAAGACTAACTTCAGCACAGCTTTTGAGTGTTAATGTGATTTTTCTATGTGGGGGAGTATTTAAATGTTCCTGCACAAGGACATTTAGTTCTTTGTATTATTGCACTTAGCAGTGTTTATCTTTGAGAGAAACAAGTTCAAATGATTTCTTAGAGTCTTGAACTATAATTAGAACAGTGTTCTCTAAAGCTTTTCTTTTGAAAATGCCAACAGTTCCTAATAATTGAAAGGTCATATTCATATTTTGCCATTAAAATCATTATCTTTGACATGATTAATTGTCTTGGCATTCAATAAATGATTTTACTTACATTTTGCTGCTATTATATGAAAATACTGACTTATTATTATAGTATTAAAGTTATTAATTGATTATAATTGTCCTAATCTCTGCCTTTGATTATCTCATGCTTAATGACATGAAATAACTTCAATTTACAAAAAGTAACCCACTTCAAAAGTTTGGTCGTGCTGTTGAAAGCTAAGGGTTCTTAAGCGGTGACATGATCTTCTGATAGAGAGAATGTAATAATATTAACCATTCCAGTGTTGAAGTAAGGATTATTTTGTGTTCAAATGAAAAAAGTGCAGATATTTGTTAGATAATTAATAAATCCTGAAATATTTGAGGCAGCATACAGTCAACTCAGGAAATCCTTGATCTTTGAATACAAAGATAAATAGCTGAGAGTTAGTCACACACACCTTTAATCCCAGCACATGGAAAGCAGGGAGTGGTGACCTACACCCTTAATCCTATAACTTCAGAGACACAACTTCTGTTTCTGTGAGTTTAAGGCTGCATGCCTTTAATCCTAACCTGGATGGGATAGGGTATATAAGGGCTGCAGAAACCCAGCAGAGTCAGAAGCTACCGGCAGAAGCAACGGAAACTGAGGAAGTTGCAAGACAGCTGGGTGAGAATTGACTGTGGTGCTTCCTCTCTCTGATATTTCAGTCTTCACCTGATATTTGGCTCTGAGTCTCATTTTATATAACCCGAATTTGTGCAACTACAAAAAAGTTTTTCTCAAAATATTGTTTTTCTCTAAAAAATTCAAGTTAATCAATATATACTCTTTTGCTCTCTAGAAATGGTTTGTGCTTATTAGAAGCATTAGCTTTGACTTTACTTTCTTTCTTTCATATAGAGAGGGATGAAAGAGTTAATTATTGAACAAATTCAAAATCTATTTTGACATAGAATACTCTGTAATATTGATTCCTGTCATTGATATCTTGGTATATCTAGAAAAATAAAACGTTAGACTTTATAATTTTATCATTATAATGAACATTATTGACACTCCCAACATTCATGCATACTTCTAACACAGATGTTGGCTTTCCCTGGGGGACTGGCAGAATCCTTTTGCCAGGATGTTTGCCTTCTGATAGGCATTGGATGATCTCTTCCTGGAGGAAAGCCAAGTGATACAAATTTATTTTGGGTATTAAATCTCTAGAAAAATAGCATATTAATTTTTGCTACTAAGAACTTTGGCGCTCTGGAGACTTCCATCTTTTTAGACCTTATTCTATAGCTATTCTTCAATGTTTTGAACTTTAAGATTACTAGTTGTTCTTATCCCTTTCATTGTACCAAGAATTTATTTTCTGTTAGCCAAAGACACCCAATTAAGATATTCATTTATCTGTGTAGAAATTTAGTTATATGTACATTAAACTATACTATTATGTTACTGTTCTCAAATTCCCTGACTCAAGGGAATGAGAAGAAATGGGGTAGAATATGCTAAGTTTTGCCTTCTTGCTATTTTGATTATTAACTAGTGACTCAGATGCTTATATGAATATTTAATATAATTTCTTCTGTCAATTAAACCTCAAACACTAGACTTACAGAACAAGAAAAAAGGTGCAAAGGCCAACTGTATATGTTCTTTTTTTTCTTCTCCTTTTTTTCTCTTTGTCCTATTTCCTCCTCTACAATAATCATATTTAGAGAGGACATTATTGAGTAAATGTGGCATGCTGTAGAACTTTGAATGTCAGAGCTACTTGTCTATATCACAGGATAAGTGAACTCTGAAGAAGTATATTGGCAAAGAGGACAGAAGCAGCTTTACACTGTCACATTCTCATATAGTTATATTTAACTTGTGTTTTCACATCTTCATACTAAGGTGGTAGTTTCTAAAGATTTTCTTTAAAAACGTAACTATTCATTTGTGCTATAAATTGTACAAAGATTTTATGTAAAAATTTCAGCCATTTTTAAGAGAATGAACTTCTCTTTACCAGATGCCATCTCCAAAAAGGGCAAAAAGTCTCAAGCAGGCTGAGCAAACCATGACAAGCAATCTAATAAGCAACACTCCTCCATGGCCTCTGTATCAGCTCCTGCCTTCAAGTTCCTGCCCTGTGTGAATTCTTGCCCACACTGTCTTTGATGATAAACTGTTATATGGAAACATGAGTGAAATAAACCCTTTACTTCCCAAATTGATTTTTGGCCATGGTGTTTCATCACAGCAATAGTAAGCCTAACTAAGACAAGTGGGGAAGGAAGAGAAATAGAAAGAAAAGGAGGAGTGGAATGCTTTACAGAAGCAAATGGAAAAGGTTAAAGTTCCAGATGGTTGATTGGCCAGTGAGCCAAAGTAAACCTTGTAATACCAGAATATTTATCTGGGTTAATTTCTTTGTGTGACTTTGAAAACTTCAACTAAAAATTTCCTTCCTAGGGCAAATCACAGCATTACAAGCTGGAAATGATGAGCTCTGGGATTGTTTCTATGCTCTTGTGCCAGGACACCCTGTCCATTGTAGTTACAAGGCTTCTGGCCCTATTGGCTCAGAGGTCCAGACACACCCACAACTGCTTTTCTCCCCCTGCAAAATGACTCAGATGCTTATATTAATTTAATGCTGTTTGACCCATGTTTCTGGCACATTGCTAGCTAGCTCTTTCATCTTAATTCAGCCATTCATCTGTCCTGCCATGTGGCCTGTGGTTTACCTATTTAGTTACATGTTTCTTCCTGGGCATCTGAGTCTTCCTGACTCTACCTTCCTTCTCCTACTGCGATTTCCCCGCCTACTTCTTCTACAGAATCTGCCATGGCCCATACAGTCCTTTATTCATAGCATATAGACGTCCCATATCACTTCCCTTTTTCTGTCTAATCAGAAAGGTTTCAATTTCAATGTAGCAAAATTATATATAACAAAACAGCTATCAGGCAGGAATTACAGTTACAATATCTAGTCTATTTGTATTTAACAAAATTAAAGAAAATATTCTATCATTTACTTTATCCGTGTGAGTCTAAAGTTTCATATCTAATATACCTTTTATAATAACTAAAGAAAACTATACTTATATCTAATCTTCAACTACATCAAAGACCACAGAAGGATATAAAATTACCCAAGTAAACAGGAAGTGCAAGCAACTTTCAAAACCTAGCAATGACAGAGATGACACCTGTCCACCAGAACTATCACCCAAAATTCCTTTGTAACAAGTGGGACATCCATCTTCAGCCTACAGGCACAGTGTCCCTGGCATACCTTTCAGTGACACAGGAAATCTGTCATAGTTCATCAGTTGCTTCTCCTTGTGTTCAGACGAATGTCTAACAGTTTTCTCTGAAAAGCAGGAACCTGAAGGACCTTCTCAGCTTGTTCTGCCAAAGTTCAGAGGTCACTTTCCTATGGGTCCTCCATGTCCAGTTTATACACCAAACTATCAATCAGTCAATGCAAGAATAGTTTTCTTGTCCAGTGGCTAACTGTTGCCATAAATAAAGTAAATTTCACATGAAGTTTCTTCAATGCCCATTATTCTCCTGAAGTAGATTGGTGCTGCCAGGAGCAGACCTCACTGTCCAGAAAAGTCTAAGTTCTTAAAATATTTTAAATGCCATATTCTGTAGGTCTGAGAAGTGTTTGAAGATTACCTATCTAATTGAAATATATCTTTGTATACCTAAAAATCTAACTACATGACTATAAATTTGGCTATCATAGATGTCTATTAATCTGCATTTCTTAATTATACATTACAATTTGAAATAAGTTACGTCAACATTACACCTTAAACAAGAGCAGGAAAACACATACAGCATAACAAAATTGACCTTAAGTTTGTATCAATAAACCAAAATCCATACTAATGTAAAATATTTTGAGATTAACAGCTGATTTTTAGATTAAGGTAAATTCAATAATCTATCTTTTTAAAAATCATTCATATACCATAACCCCTTTTTATTCTTAGAAATAAATTGACTATGATCATTAACCATTTATATTGAAAACAAACATTTATAAACAATATTTTGGAAATTTGATCATAGTTTTTCATTACTACTTCCTGATGATTAAAGGGTGTTGGCAATCTCATGGAGTCCTGAGCCTGGATCATCTTAGTTGCATCCTTGAGACTGATATGGCCATCTCTTCTCATCTGAGGTTTTCAGGGGGTCCTGGTTGACCAAACCATAATAGCCTGGAAGCAATCTACAGGTTCTCCTCTTCTGTGGAAATAAAAGGAGAACCTCTTTTTTAAAGCAACATATCCTTAGACACAAGTTTCAAAGTCAAGATACCATTAAAATATATGTTTGTTTAACTTTTCAGCCTTTTCAATCACTTGTCTTTCTGCAGTTAGCTCATTAAAAGTTAAAAAACTAAAAGAAAACACATAGTAACCATAATCCAAACTCTTTGTCTATTCTCCATCTTTACGTGGCTTATTATATTTTTATTTCTCTGTTTCTCTTTTTAAGGGCTTTCTCTACTCTTTTTTTTCTTCTCTGAAGCCTATGCACATTTTGCACACATTTTAACCCACTTAGAGTTTTTTTTCAATCTGAATTTGTTTTATTGAATATCCTTAAATCGTTTGCCAAACAGAAGAACTTTTCAAAGGCTAGACTGTGAAACATTGCTTTGACTGCTAACTCCACCCCACTTGGTGGATTTTTAATATAGCAGAGGTACCGGAGCCATGCTTACCTTCTCAATTCTGGGAAGCAGTGCTAAATATTGTGAAACTTTTTACCACCCCAACTCTGGGGAATCTTAGAGTCCATACTGTCACTAAGTAAAGCACTGCAGCTAGCTGCTCACTCCATTTAAGTGTTTGGTAGTAGGATGTCTTAAAGAGCCACAGTTTTTTGTCAACAAAGCTGAGTCAGGAAGCTTTACAGGAGCTGCATCTGCCTGCTGCCAGCAAACAGAGAGGTCCAAGAAAATGCTGCTATCAAGAAACTGTTTTTGACTCTGTTCCCATTTTGTTGAATATAAACAGAAACCTTAAGTCAATCACATGCAGCTTGTTGCTTATACCAAGTCTTCTATGAGACTTTAGGAACCTTGTGCCATTTTGTAACTCAACCCACACACTACTACATTACAGTACTATGACTCACTTCAGAGATACACTTTGGAAGCTGCTTTTGGCTCTGTTTCTGTGCTCTAGAAGCCTTTTTAAGCTTTCTCAGGCTTTGTGTGGGTGTTTGGACCATGTTGGGATGCCATCTGTAGTACCAGGTTTCTGGCCTCATTGGGCCAGCGGTTCAGATCCACCTGTGACCCCTTCACCACCCCCCAAATGACTCAGGCACTTATATTAATTTCATACTGTTGGGCTTATGTCTCTGGTACATTGCTAGCTAGCTGTTTCATCTTGATTAAACCCATTTCCATTAATCTGTTCTGCCATGTGGCCTGCAGCTTACCTATTTCATTACATGTTTCTTCCTGGGTGTCTGGATCGAGTCTCCCTGACTCCACTCTCCTCTCACTATGTTCTGATTTTCCTACCTACTTCTTCTACAGTGTTTGCCATGGCCAAAACAGTCCCTTATTCACAGCATATTGACATCCCACAGTCAGTCCACCCCACCCCAGTAATCTTTGACTTGCTGTTATCAACAGAGTCCTCTTTCTATTTTCTTTTTTTTACTACATGCCCAATTCTATAAGCTGGGTTATGCTCTGACTCTTATTTTAGGAATGACCTTTTCTATACACAATAAAAATTAAATACAGTGGCTTAAAAATCAGTGTATCTCACTTAGTTCAGATGACAAGAAACTCAAAGTTACACAAACAAGGGCTGTAACTTTGCCCTACAGCACCATCAGACACTCTTGCATTTCATCTTTCCACCATACTTTCTTTATACATCTTCCCTTCCCTTCCCTTCTCTTCCCTTCTCTCTCCCTCTCCCTCCCTCTCCCTTCCCTCCCCTCCCCTCCCCTCCTCTCCCCTCCCCTCCCCTCCTCTTCTCTTCTTGTCTTGTCTCTTCTCATCTCTTCTCTTGACCATAGATTAGTTGTTACATCTTTAGTTACTAAGTCAGAACTTGATGCAGGGAAAAGAACAAAGTTTTATAGTTTTAGGGAAACAGAATTTCTTAATGTCCTTCCCATGCCTGCCTTGAGATACCAGCCATCTTTAAGGGTGAGTGTGACACACAGGCTTTTGTTATAGATTGTTTCTGGCCTGGATTTTTAGGCCTACCCTAAAGGTTCTGACTTACAGTCTCACAGAAACACACAGATTCTTATGTTAATTTTCTGCTGATTTACCTGGGGCCCAGGCATGTAACTTGCTAGCTCTTTAGTCTTAAACTAACCCATCTTTCTTATTCTCTTCAGCCATGTGGCTTAGTACCTTTTCTCAGTGGCATTTCCTCTGTGTCTACTCGTAGCTCCAGCGACTCTGTGGCATCTATGTCTGGTGTCTGTCTCTGCTCTGAGATGTTCCTGAGTTTTCTTAGCCTCATATCCCCATCCATACTTCATGGCTGCCTTAGGCCAAACAGTTTTTACTAAACCCATAGGTGGAACAAATATTTACAACATTACCAGCATAATTCCACTACAGGTTTTGGTGCATTGAGAAAAACTACATGTTAGCATGTCTGTTGGTGTTCGTCATTGTTCAGGTCACATTTTTGTAGCCATGTTGGTGAGAATTCAGATGTTGAACTTCCAACATTTCTAGGAGATTGCATTAGCAATCTACCAAATCCTCTGACTCTTACAGCTTTTCAACCCCCACTACCAAAATGATCCCTCAGATTTAGACGTAGGAGTTGTGTTGTAGATGTATTCTCTGGAGTTTAGTACCATAATTCTATGTTTTGATTGTTTGTGGGTTTTAGTAATGGTTTCCATGTAGTAAGTGTTTCTGTCTAGGCCTAGGCCCAAGGTCCAAACAAACAGTCCCAAAGGCTTATATGAATTACAAAGTGTTCAGCCTATGGTGTAAGCTTATTGCTAGCTAGCTCTTGCATCTTAACTCAATCCATTTCTACTAATTTATGATTTTACTACATGGCTCCCAGCTTCCCTATACTCCATTACACCTTGCTTCTTAGGTGACAGCTCACAGTGTCTCTTCCTGACTCTGCCCTCTTTCCCCTTTATCTATGCTCAGCTTTCCTGCCTGCTTCTAAGATGCCTTCCCATAGGCCAAAGCAATTTCTTTATTATTCAATGGTATTCACAGCATACACAAAGACATCTCATATCATCTCCATTTGTTGCAAGTTTCTTGATGAGGAGTGGGAACTACATTTATCTGTGGACATAAGGACACATATTTAGAATGCAGCTGTAAATTAAGCTGGTTTTTAAAAATGACAGCTTATAGATTCTCCTGTCCCGACCAGTGGAATGAGAAAACAGGGACCCGCGACCTAGAGGGGGGAAATGAAAGGGGCATGAGACACGAAGAATGACACAGCAAGACAGTATTCCATTCAGGCTGCAAAATTTTATTTTTCTCAGGGGGTTTATATAGTAAAGAGAGAAGAGGCAGGGTCGTCTGGGAAAGGTTTGGTATGCAACCTAATTGTAGAATGTCTTAACTGTAGGTTATTTGCATAAGTGTTCCTTTCTGACAGGAAGATAAAGCTATTCCTGCCAACCTAGGGCCAGTCATGTAATTGCTGGTAAATGGCTAACTAATGGGAGGGGAACAGAGGACTATAAACATGGTTAACTCATAAATTGAAAATGGCTAAGCTAACGTGGCTATATTAAAGGTCAGTATAGGTTTTGGCTCCCAGCACTCTCTAAGATACATGACTGAGTAGTTTTCTAGGTTTCCATACTAGGCATTATTTTCCTCTTGCTGAACAGGCATAAGTTCAATTAGAGGGATATTGGTCACTGCCAAGATATGTATGCCACTACTACATCATTAACATTAACATGACATGATTGCATCATAGTTGGGAAGAACTGTTGGTCACTTGCCTCTTTTTTTAAAGCTTGTAGGACACCTTCTGGTACCATTAAAGCTAGATTTAAAAAAGTATACATACAAATAACACTAGGCATACATACTGAGCAGGATACACACACACATACACATATACATATGTAATAGGATTATGCTCATAATGTAAATATTTGTCCCACCTATGGGTTGAATAAAAGCTGATTGACCAATAGGCAGACAGGAAGTGTGGGTGGAGCTACCAGGCTAAGAAAACTCTGAGTATAGGAAGAACAGGGACAGATGCCAGAAAGCTACCAGAGAGAACCACCACAGGCATGACAAGGAAATGGCAGCAGACACAGAGGAAAGAAGTTGAAATGTTGCTATGAGAAAAGGCACCCAGTCATGCGGCTGAACAAGATGGGTTGAGTTTAGATGAAGGAGTTAGCAAATTATATGCCTTGGCCCTAGGTCAATTAGCACAAAATTAATATAAGCCTGTGTGAGATTATTTGAGGCTTATCAGGGCTGAGAGTGAGTTCAAACCTTTAATCCAGGCCTGGAAAGTCCAAGCCAGAACCCTTTACAACATACATATATATGTTCACCTACACATACACGTATGTGTATATATGTATCAATAATTTTAAAAAGAGGGTATGAATTTGAAAAAGAGACAGTAGATACAAGGGAGGGTTTGGAATGAGGAAAGGGAAGGGAGAAATGGCATAAATGTAATCTTAAAAGAAGTTAATTAAATAAAAATAGCAATATAAACTGAATGGCATATGTCCTGTTCTTGGTGCAGAGGATCAGGGCTGGAGTCAATGGGATGGTTCTTCTGAGATCTGCTGAACTCACTTGAGTATTGTCACACTGGCTGAGTCTTTTTCAGGCTAGAGAAGACTTCCATGGCCAAGGAGCCTTGACTAGTACAGCTCTGCATCACTGACTTCTTGACACTGATGGAGAACTTTACATAAAGAAGTGTAAGAGAACAAGAACTAGAAATACGAAGAGGCTTGGATTGGATTGGTATATTAGCTTACTAACTAAAGCAAATTACAAGTATAAGCTGACAGTCACAGTTGGGAACCACAGCAAAATTCCACGACAAATATGTCTATGGTAATTAAAAATTTGGGATCTTAGTGCAATTTGTCTTCAACAGAACACAGCACACTGCCACTTTAAAGTGAGTCTGGAAAATGAAGACATTTACCTGGACATGTTAACAAAATTCTTTTTTTTCTTCCTCTTTCTTTTCCTCTTCCTTTTTTTTTTTTTTAAATTCTGTTTCTTCTGTCAGGGAGCTGACAATCATCTTTCCCTCTGTAGTCCTGGGTTGGTTTGTCACCAATGTCCTCAGATCTCTTTTTCCAGTCTGTTTTTCTTGACCTGTGAGTATTTTTTTACCTCCTGGTCATGAAGTCCTGTAGGAACCTTACCTACTGGCTGAATTTCCTGCTTGCTGACTCCTGCTTGTTCATCTAAGGCTATCTTTTGCCCAAGGAACTCTTTCCTGGGAGTTTACTTGATTACTTGTCCTGAATCTAGGAATCTGTATAGTTTAGCAGTTCCCAATACTTTCCTATTTGATGTTGATCAATATATTCAGTAGAAGAAATATGAAAGATAAAAAATAATAGCAATTTTTTTAATGTTAAAGTGATCAAAATTGTAATTTTATTGGATTAAATTGATGAGCAAGAAATAAGATTTTATAAAAAGATAAAAGTACACATGAATTAAAGCAGAAGACAAATCATTCAGAAGCAATTTCTAGGAGTCTAATGTGGACAGGGTTCCTTGCATGTAGTGGTTAAAGTGGAAGGGAATGCACAGTGGGAATGTGCAGATTTATACAGCTTATGAAAGATATTAGCAGCAATATCATGTGACACAATGATCCAGCTTTTTAGCCAGAATCATTGAGCAATGTTTTTGACAGTTGAAGACAATTTTTGAAGAACCTCAGAAAAATTTTAGAGAAATATTCTTTGATGTCTCTTAAGATTTTCTTGTAAAATCAAAGTCCTCCATCAAATCTTAAATAATACATTTTCAATATTGCCTATTGCCATTAGTTTGGAATATCTCCAGATATAAATTTTGCTGATAAAGCCAAGGAAGATTTTGGCACTCAAAACTCAATAAAAATATGCCTAAGTGTAATTTATAAAACAATTCAAATAGCTTCTTCCTTTAATTTTCAGATTTTAAGAGTGTTATAATTATTTGGAATCTTGGCTATTTTCAATGGAATATATTTGTATCAGAAATCTATATTTTGTTCAAAAAGTGTAAATACAAAACAGTAATAACAGTCCTCAAGACAAAGCAGTAATTGGATGACCCAATTTTTGTTGTTGGTTCTTAAATTAATTTGATAAATTGACTCCTATGTCACTTACTATCTCTAGGCTCATTTTACATATCTGAAAATTTATGAAATGGTATTTTATTTTTTCAGATCAAATATACTCTATTAGTTTTTTGAGTTTCATAAAACATGTTTTCATCATATTCACCCCCAACTCTTCCCCAATTTTTGTCTCTTTCTCATATCCAAAATTGTACCCTTAAAATTTTCTTCAAGATAAATTTGTTCTACCCAAATATTCTTTGATATGTGTTCTTCAGCATGACAATTGCCAATTTATCAGGGAATAAAAATTCAGAGAAAATAGTCCTTTTTTCTTTCTTTGTAGCTAACAACAGCCTCTAGCTCTATGGCTGTGGTTGGGATTGTCTGCCCAACTACTTCTTCTTTGTTGAGAAACAATTAAAAATTGTTCATAATTCTTAGCTATCAGCTAAGTGCAGATTCAAACCTTATTCTAGTAAGAATGGCTAAGGTTAAAAAAATGATGATTGAATGAGGTAGTGCGTGCATTTAATCCCTGTACTCAGGAGGCAAAGTCACAGATGTTTATGAGTTCAAGGCCAACCTGGACTATAGAGTGAGGTCCAGTTTCACAATAGATGGTTACATAGTGAGTTTACTCTGTATTAAACAAACACACAAACACAACAACAACAACAAAATGACAACTTCTTGCATAAATGTTGGGGAAGGGGAACATTTACTCACTGTTGGAAATGCAAACTGGTGCAGCCGCTATGGAAATCAGTGTGGAGGTTCTTCAAAAAGCTAGAAATGAACCTGCCACATGATCCAGCAATACTCTTGGATTTATACTCTAAGGACTTCTTATCATAATGTAGAGATATTTGTTTATCCATATACATTGATGCTTTACTCACAATAGTTAGGAAATGAAAACAACTTAGGTATCCATTATCTGATGAATGGATGATGAAAATGTGGTTTATTTACACAATGCAATATTATTTATCTGTTAAGAGAAATGAAAATATGAAATTCACAGGTAAGTGAATGGAGCTGGAAATAATAACCCAGACTCAGAAAGACATGTCATGTTGTCTCTCAACTATGAATGCTAGCTTGACACTCTCAGATATGTGTGTTTCATTTGGAATACTCACATGGGTCAGCAGATTATGAAAGGGCCACTCAGGAGGGGTTTTCCATGGAGAGAAAATAAAATGAACTAATATGAAAAGCCAAAAGGGAAAAATAAAACAGGAAGGAGTATACTGGGGTGGCAGAGAACAGGTAAGAGGAGACTGTGGGGATAGAAATAACACCTAAGACCCTTCAGAAATGACCTGAAAATCTACTTGTAGATCTTACACACACACACACACACATGCACACACACACACGCACATGCACACATGCACCCATATATATGAATGCATATAAAGAGAGTTAAAATGGAGTTACCTTATAAAAGGTTGCATTGCCCACTGGCTAACAATTAAAAGCCTCAGTGCCAGATATGAGTTACTATAGTTTGACTTTCTTTGGGACAATCAGCTCCCAAATAATGACACAGAAATTAATTGAGAAAGCTTGACCTTAGCTTAGATTTGTTCCCAATTATCTCTTATAACCTGTTTTTATTAATCTATATGCTCTGCTATGTAGCTCCACACTTCCCCTTCATACTGCACATCCAACTCCATTAACGTCTTTCCGAGGAACCTTTGATTTTTCCCGTAGTTCCTCTTTCTCCCTGGAAGTCCCACCTATCCCTTTATGCCTAACTATTTGTTATTCAGCTCCCTATTAAACCAACCAGAAGCTGCCTAAAGCAGAAACACATTTTTACAGTGTACAAAAAAGATTACTCCTCAAGACATTACATTTCAGGAGACACCCAAATATTATATATTATTACCATCACTCTAGATTATCCTCCAGAATAGAAGGTAAGATTCTATTGCTGAAAACACTACATGCTTGAGTCATAGGACATGGCCAAAATCAAGCTGGTACTGATCTGGAAACTTCATCCCTACTGACTAGCTTTCAAAGTGCAGGAGGTCACCATGCAAGATCCTGGAGGAAGAAAGTAATTATCTATCATATCTAGATGTGAATGCTGTGAGCTGTAATAATGACTGAGTCTTTGAAAACATTTGCACTAAGCAATAGTGGGACAAAAACTATTCACTTTCTGATTGGATGTATGTCCCATCCCACATGGTTAAACACAACCATGACATCATTATTAGACTGTGGCTGAGCAGGTCATAGGCACTAGTGCAGATCCTACTACTATGATGCTGTTGAATGGAAATAATATTAGGCTTACATGTAATGATTTACCATTATTTTTGTAGATCATTAAATGTATCTTTCATTCCTGATTTGAGGAGATTTTATTTGCAGTAGATAGTGATTAACACAGAGACTCCCACCGGGCCAAGATGCAGGGAATATGGAATTTTGAGTCCTTTAAAGTACATAAGACTCATCAATAATTGTGGAAGAGGAGTCAAAAGGTGTGAGTATGAGTCAATAAATGCATGTAAGAAAGCTTTATTTTCTGAAAGATTAGGACAACTGAACACATGAAATCACAGTAGTCACAACAGCATGTAAGAAACCTGGGAAAGGGCAGACCAGGCCATTCTACAAGGCAAGATGAATTGAGTGCACAATCCTACATCTAGCCATGGAGGTATTGACAATCATTGCCTGCAGGCTGAGGGAAAGAGAGTTTTCTCTGAGAATGTTGTTCTTTGTCAGTTGACCACTCTTCAGTAAGACAACACACATCTGTGAATATTTGGGCAACACAAATTGGTCTGAAGGATTTAAGAAAAGTGTGACTTAAAATTGGGTGATTAGGAAATGGAAGTGAATTGGGAGTTGTGTGAATATAAATAAAGACATTGCATGAACCTTGTAAAGAAGTAAAACCACAGTAAAAATCTGTGAAACTGACTGATGTCTAATGGCCTTGGATTAAAATGGCTTTTTTTGTTCCCTTTCTCTAGGTTCTGACCACTCACCCCCAACTACCCTTGGATTTACACCCTATTCTTGAACATCAGTCTATGACTGGGGTTTTTCTTAAGCTTGGTATTTTTTCCTTCTCTTTTGGTGGTAGCCCTCAATTTCTATCAACACACTAATTCTCATCTCAGTCCAAGTGAGTTTTCTCAGGGAACATCTTGGTGACTCTGGTTTATGAAAACACAAGACCATGGATATTTTTAG
Organism: Sigmodon hispidus; assembly: GCA_004025045.1. Lineage (NCBI taxonomy): Eukaryota > Metazoa > Chordata > Mammalia > Rodentia > Cricetidae > Sigmodon > Sigmodon hispidus. The sequence goes on from PVIH01003109.1 coordinate 41,968, forward strand.
TTTTATGGTGCTTTCTCATTTTTCTTTTGTTCAGCTAGACCATAAATGGGCACTTAGGGCCAGTGTGATCATCTTGAGACCATGCCATAAATACAGTAGGGCTCGCTTTGTGCTTTCCCAGAATGACCTCAAACTATTACTTAGGTCTTTATAAAAACAAGCACAGTTGACTGCCTACAGATTCCAACTCAGATGCCTACAAGGATGTTATAAAATGTACTGTAGGTTAACATTGAAATACTACTTATAGAATCTAAAGATGGAGTATCGACGATGCCTTTTCCCCAACAACTTTTCTGGAATGGAGGTTTGTGTTCAGCTCATTTGCTTGTCTGACAGTATGTTCTCTGATTGTGGATCTTAGCTCCAGATCTTAAGATATATGTGTAGCTTGCATCTCATCAAAAATGCTCCTTCTTTTTCCAGAAGATGGAAACCATTACAGAAATCCATAACTGGACACAATGCAGAGAACAATTGACAGAGACAGCATGTCTAATATCAATAGATATCTAGATTACAACTCACATACTTAAGCCTCAGCAAACATTATGGAAGAGGAAGAAGAAAAGACTGTAAGCACCAGAGGGCCATGTCTACTTCCAGAGAGTGTTGTCTACGTATGGCAGGGAAAGTGCACTCAGGAAATCTTAACATGGTTTCCTGAACAAGATTTCACAATGATAATACCAGTTGACATGCCACTGAGAAAGAGAGAACAGCATAAACTCAGCTTCACTCAAGTTGGAAAATTACAAGCAGTTAACGGCTGCTGAGAGAAGGAGAATCTGTCTTCTCTGGGGATGAGGCCTCCAGTAGCATACATCCAATATAAAGTGGTCAGCACTAAGCACATATGAATATAAGCAACACCAAATAGATTCAGAAGCTTGAATATATATATAAACAAATATATATATATATATATATAAATTTTTTGAGACAGTGTTTCTTTGTGTCATCCTGGAACTTTCTCTGTGGGCCAAGTTGGCCTTGAACTCAAACTACAGAATACCATTAACAAGTCTGATGAGATGCTACTGCTTTTGCTGTCTTCCATAGGCAATGTGTGTTTAGAGGCTGCATCAGTGACAAGGGACTGATGTTGGTTAATGAGAAAGAAAAATTCAGGGCAGGACAACCAGGCTTGGTACCACTGGCCTGTCTGTTCTGTTTGTCCACAATGGCCACTACCTCCATCTCTGCTACCACATAAGGTGAATATTTTCCACCTATTTTCAAAGTTCCTAGCCATTTCTTGCATCCTTGTACTTTTACTATGTTTAGTCTTCACTCTAGAGTCATTCTTTATGAGAACGAGTTTATATTTTCAAATTTTGCACTATAACTTTGTGGTAAGAGGTGAAAAGTGATCTTCCAGATAAAATCATATGCCATCCTGACTAAAAGTCCTTATTATTCAGAATGATAAATCTGCATTAAGTATATAGTGTGTTAGTATGAACTCAGGCCTGAGATGTAAGTTCATGTGAGAGAGATAAAACCATACAAAGTAAGGTCTGTGGTAGGAATAATGAAAAAATATTTTATGGATTTAGATTTCACACTGGATCTGGAACAGTGGCACTCAGAAGAGCTATAGTGCCCCCCAGGGGATGTTTCTGAAATTGATCATAGTTATTTTAGTTACTGTAGAAGAGAGAGCCAGTGTTTAATAGGTGGAGATGAAAAGCATGCTTCATTTCCTATAATGTTCAGGACTACCTCATACAGCAGTTTGCTGAATGACTTGCCAGATGTCCTGAATAACTTCCTGACTTTCAGAGGCTTATCTATGTCAAAGAACTATTTTAAATAATCTAAATGAAGAGTACGTTCCACATATTAATAATGATAAGTATTTTTCACAAGGTATGTTATTATTATTAAATGAGTCTCCTAGGAATGTAATCGTCATTATTAATTCAGTGACACACATTTTTTGTTCAGAACTTTGCCAAGAATTAGTCACCATTCAAAAATAGTCATTTCACAGATAGCAATGATGTTCATGATATATAAATCATTAACATCATAAATCCTGCTATTTAGTCATCTATGTCCTTCATGAGCAATGAAGAAAATAAAAAATTCTTTTGAAAAGACTTAGAATCTAATATTATTTGAAGAAATAACATGAACCAGGAGAACCTGGTTCTTACAAGAGTTTCATTTAATAGTCATTTTATATATTTTGACTTTTGTGTGTGGAATAGTGATACATGCTGAATATGTCAAAGCCTCTTACCTCTATGCTCATGTTATATCCAGAGGGTGGAACACTACTAACAATGGCACTCTTTTGTCTTTTGTATAGAACTTCCTTTAAAAATTAGTAGTAGGTTTCTATACAGATATTCAGTGGCCTTTAGTGTTGGCCATCCCTCCTTGATCTCCACTATCTCTTCCGTGTTTAACCCTCCTGATCTAATTTTCTCTTTATCTCTCTAGAACACTATATTCTATCCCTTCTTTCTTGTGAGATCCTCCCCACTCCTGGCCTCTTACTAAGTGCTTAACATCAGTGGTTATTCATATTGTGCCATACTTATGGAAAGATTAAGAACTAACACCCAATATAAGACAATATACACAGTATTTGTCTTCTTAGATCTAGGTTACCTCATTCCTTTTTGTAGCTCCATCAATTTACCCAAACATTTTATTTTTAACAGCTTAATAATATTTCACTATGTAAATGTAACATGCTTTTCCTTATCATTTCATCTGTTGATGGACATCTATGCTGTTTTCAATTTTGGGCAATTATATAACAGCAGCAATAAACATGGATGAAGAAGTGTCTTAGTTACCATTTAATTTTGGGCTTGCTTACTGTTTTGGAGTTAGTCCATGATGAACATGGGGGGAAGCAGATAGGCATGGCACTCGAACAATAGCTGAAATATATCATGATCTGTAGGTGGGAAAGAGAGAGTGGAGGGAGGAGGAGGGGGGCCTGGTACAGGTTTTTTGAAACCTTAAAGCCTACCCTGAGGGACATACCTTCTCCAACAAGGCCACACCTACTCCAATAAAGCTGAATCTCCTAATTTTTCCTGTTTGATGAACTGGGACCAAGCATTCAAATCTTTTGCTCATTTGGACAGATCAATCCACAAACTCCTTCCTCACATTTTTCTCAGCAATTTTCTAATTATGCCCTTATCAAGTCCCTGATCATCCAGCCAGTCCATTGACTACAGTCCATGGATCAGTGAACAATCACACATCTAGCCATGTCTACTTCCAAACTGTATGTACTGACCAAAATTCTGCTTACTGTGAAGATTTTTTTCATTGATGTCTTTCTGTAATACTGCAGCGGTTTATTTCCAAATGGTGCATGAATAACATGCAGAACTCTCAGTAAATCAGGTTCTAATCTTTTCCTTTGTGAGTTTTCTTTTTCTTTGTGGTCCATTGGCCACCAGTCTGTGAGGACAAAGGGAGCAAAAGTAGCATGCAAGACTTTGTACAGCTGTGAGCATGATGGAAATACCATTATGGGAGTCAGCTTCAGTAAGACAGCTCAACTTTATTCCAGAGTGAGAGGAATATATATGACAGGGACAGCAGCTGGAATATCACCTAAAGGGTGCTCATAGTATGCTGCATTTGCATTTGGCAAGATAGTCCCATCATACAGATGGGAGGGAGGGACCATGATACCTAATTATCATATGGTGGCAGGAAGAGAGTGTTTGCAGGGAACTATGTCAAAGGTCACACTTGAGGTAAGTCAGGCACCCAGACCCACAGACAGCTTCCCAATAAGATCAGGTAGAGAGTAGAAAACCTCTGCTAGGGGAAGGTAGTCTTCCATTTTGCATCAAATGAGAGAGCTGTCTGAAGATGGTAGACTGTAACCATAAGCAGCAGGGCTTTCCAACATCTTCCCTTGTTTTATTTTATAATGGAGAAGTATCATTGAATCCTCAAGGAGCCTGTAATCTGTATCAGATGAGTCCAGGGCCTGGTAGTGAACCATGACCTGAATGATGGTAAATCCAGCAATGGGGGTAATCTGTTGCCAGAGGAACTGAATAAGGCAGGGCAAGCAACAAAGTAAAAAGGAACATAAGTAGAGGACTAGAAATGGGTAAGAGCCAAGAAAACAAAGGGTTTTGGAATTAGGACAAAAATTTCTAGGGCTGATACTGGGCCAGGAGATCCTTGCTCAGGCCTCCAATGGTCTTTACATTTTGTTCCACTAATTTGGATTCATTGTCACAGAAACAACATTCTTTACCCAAGACCACACAAGTCTCACTTTTATTCTGCAGTTTTTAGGTCAAGGGTTCTTTGAATCTGGAGAACCATGTTGGCAAGAGAGTTCATCTCTCTTTAAACAGATTCAAAGCTTTCAGCCATCAACTCAATGGTCTGATCCTGTTTGTCCCAAGAGTCCCCTGCCCGATGATATGTCGCCATGATAGTAGCAGTTGCAGCACCTTTGCACTCAGAGAATGGGCAAGCCCAAGTCTCACTAGCAGAGGGATGAAAATTTCTCTGTGTGAGCTGGTGCGAAGGAGGAAAGCAGCTTCTTTATCCTTGAACAGGCATATCCAGGGGTATTGATCACAAGTACTCAAAAGATGAGCAAAGGTGAGCCAACACACAGCTGGGAATTTGTCTTGCACCAAATAAGTGTGTGTGTGTGTGTGTGTGTGTGTGTGTGTGTGTGTGTGTTGCATGCTGGCATGGAAAGAGTGATGTTAGTGAGATATTGGCCTTGGCCTTGTTCTAACTAGAATTAAAAACTGAATAGTTGGAAAGATAGCTGGTTGAACCAGTGAATTTTTTTGTGGTCCTGAGGTAAAGGAGAGTGGTATTGATAGGTACAGTGGTTGGCAAAGATGTGCTGCAGGATGTGCAAAATAAACAAGTATTAGGATGGATAGTGTAAAGGAGAAAGTCAGCAACATATTGAATGTATTGATGGCTTTGATCTGCCAATACATCTGTGTTTTTTTTTTTTGAGAAAATATTGTAATATGTTAGAATGGTTCAGGATGCCAGAGCAAGTTATTGAGATACATGAATATCAGCTACAGGTTGAGCTGAGGGTGAAGCATAGAATTTTCCCTGAACACTGACATTCCAGGACTAATCCAAGAGACCAGTAATTGTGAAGCAGGTTCCCTTCAAATGGTTTTTCCCTGATGAAAACACGGTATTTTGATTATGAGACTGTTCCATCTTACAATATCATCTCCTACATCCCCCCAAATTAGGTCTCCAAATCAGCCAAACATTCTTGTTTGAATCTGATTTGTCTTTATGGGAAGCAAATGAAAGGGGCATTGAACATTTGGTGGAATTGGGATAGAAGAACAGGCAGCATTCCAGCATCCTTCAAATAGGATGCTTATAATATCCCTGAGCCTATAAGATGTTTTGACCTTGGTATGTCTCCCAAACAAAGAATTTCTATTGGAGAATATTAGGGGAATTGGTCAGAGCATGAGAATTAGCATCCCAGAGAGCAAAGCCAGTCATGACAATAGAAAGGAAAGACTGGGGTGGGCTGCTGCAATGGCCTGTATCAATAAGGGCTTGCATGTCCCTCCAGGTGTTTTGTTTGCCTATCCTCAGTATCTGCATCACTTCCTTTTTTATTTTCTCTACCATCAACAAGTGTACCATATTTTTGACTGTAGGGAATGTGTCAGATATTGTGGGCTGGTACCAAGACAGAGCAAGGTTGATCTTTTGGGAAAGACACAAATTCCCTTCTAGTTGCTAGAGAGGGATCCAGGGTGGGATGAGTGTGACTGTATATGGCTGACAAAAATGGGACATGTTCTTATTTGGAATATATTTAATTTTTTTTTGTGGGGAGAGAGGATTATTATCCAGCTTGACTGAAGGTGGGCCTGCCAAGAGAGATTAACCACATAAATGTTCTCTGGATATAGATTAAATGGTTTTTTGAGGTATGTTAGTACAAGGAAGATGTCATACAGTTTCTTGAATTTGAGAGATTTATCTGGGAGGAAGAAAAGATGGGATTCAGTGTCATTGTCATTGTCTCCTTGGTCTATTGTGAATGTGAACTCTGTCAGCCCCCCTTCTGCGAAAGCAGTAGGGGCTCATGGAATAGGGGTTGGAGAGAATAAGTGTGTGTGTGTTGGGGGAGTGGTATGGTGCCAGAAATTTGTCCGTGGAGCAATGGTTGCGTATTTTTTCTGAGAATCTAATAAAAGTGTTAGCAAAACAAGTGTGGTTTCTCAGAAGCTATAGGATGTCTGGGCGGGGAAGGAATAAAGCAATCATATCAGGTTCTTTGTCTAATATTTGGAAGGTGCACTCACTCTTATCCTTATAGTGGATAAAGCATTGATCTCAGTTATAATCATGGAGCTCCCCCTATTGGTAAAATGGAGCAATTCCAGGATCCCCTGAGATTGGTGTAAATTGGAAGAAGTTGAATGTAAAAACCTGCATTGGTTTTTATGGCTCATAGCAAGTCAGAGAGATATTTTTAATGTGGCTGTTAATAGATCAAAGGACTTCCTTGGCTTCTGAGGTCAAAGAGTGAGGAGAGGAGGCGTCTTGGCCACCCTTAAGTAAGTCAAATGGAGGCTGCATTTGGCTGGTTGGCATGGGAACAGAGGCCTCAGTCAATTAATATTGCCCAAGAAGCTTTGAAGGGTATTTAGAGTTTTGAGAAGTCAGTGACAAGCAGGGATGGCATCTCTGTCCCCAGGCGTGTGATTGGGGAGTGGGGGACAAACTGGATCTTCTGCTATTGGAACACTTCTTTTAGGACTTTTACAGGTTGCTGATTAGGATGTTTTAAGGTTAGTTTTTGATCCTTCCTTTTGTCCTTCCACATGAATAGGTTATCCACGTAAGGCTATATGTGGAGACCTGATTTCATAAGAGGTTTTAGTGTGTGGGGTATGGCTTTCTGACAAATGGTGAGGTTTTTAGCCATGTCTTGAGTGGGTATCCTCCACTCATATCTTCAGTTGATCCTGAGTTGTTCATTTTAGATATTAAGAAGATAAAATGTTTGCAGTCTTATCATGGGATGACAAGAAGAAGAAGGAGAAGAAATAATGTTTAATGTTTAAAACTAATATGGGGGTATTTACTGGTGTGGCAGAGGTAAGGGAGAGGCCATGCTGAGGCAAGCTTTAAATATTCTTTCTTTTTTTTTTTTAAGTTTTTAGAAGATGTTTATTTCTATCTAATGCTTTTACATCATGAAAAGAAAACAAACAATACTGAAAAACTGATATTTAAATAAAAGATAAATGTTGGGGCATATATCCTCATTTTTAAGTAGAATTTGTTTTTTTTTTCTTCTTTATTTATTTTGCATTTATCAAAAAAACAGTAAAATGAATTTAAAATGCTGAAAAGTTAACAATAACTATAAAGAAGACAAAAATCATAAGCATGACTTATCAAGGGTGATAATGCAAATAAGATTGCTACACATATATTTACTTTGTGTTCAGCTTTCCCTCTGGATTTTTTTTTCCATCCCTGTATATCCTTATTCAAGGTCACTTCCCCCTCCCACCACTTCAGGTCATTTTACTTCTCCACAACTCCCCATCCCCTCCCTGGGCAGGGAGCAGACAGTCCTATGATCCCACTGACTCAATAATGCTTGGATCAGTCTCCACTCCTGGCCAAATCCGGTTTTGTCCACCCTCCCTTAAGAGTGAGTCAGGTGTTCCTTTAGTTGGAGTGGGGTCTGAAGGGTCAGTCCAGGGTGTTTCTGATCCCAAGATGTTCAATGGTTGTGGTTTGCCGCTTGGGCATGCTTGGCTTTTTTTCTTGTTTGTTTGTTTAGAGACCTCTAATGAGTGAGTACATCCCCTGCTTATCTTTCTGTGATTGTGATACCTTGCTCAGGAGGATATTCTCCAAATCCATCCATTTGTCTGCAAATTTTAGAATGTCATTTTTTCTTACTGCTGAGTAGTATTCAATTGTGTAGATGTACCACAGTTTGTTAATCCATTCTTCAGTTGAGGGACATCTAGGTTGTTTCCAGGTTCTTGTTATTACAAATAATGCTGCTATGAACATAGTTGAGCTAATACCTTTGGAGTGTGACTATGCCTCTTTAGGGTATACACCCAGAAGTG
>PVIH01003109.1:50178-101103 GCA_004025045.1 Sigmodon hispidus
TGGCTGAACAAGCTTACACTCCCACCAACAATGGAGGAGTGTTCCCCTTGTTCCACATCCTCTCCAACATAGGCTGTCATCTGTGCCTTTTATCTTAGCCAATCTAACAGGTGTTAGGTGGTATCTCAAAGTTGTTTTGATTTGCATTTCTCTGATGGCTAAAGATGAAGAGCACTTTTTCAGGTGTCTTTCAGCCATTTGTAGTTCCTCTGCGAGAATTCCCTTTTTAGATCTGTACCCCATTTTTTGATAGGGTTATTCAAGGTTTTGGGCTCTAGATTCTTGAGCTATTTATATACCTTACAGATCAGTCCTCTATCACTTGTAGGGTTGGTGAAAATCTTTTCCCATTCTGTAGGCTGGCATTTTGTCCTATTGACAGAGTCCTTGGCTTTGCAGAAGCTTCCTAGCTTCAGGAGATCCCACTTATTGATTGTTGGTCTTAGTGTTTGTGCCACTGGTGTTATATTTAGGAAGTGGCCACCTGTGCCAATTTGTAGAAGTGTATTTCCCACTTTCTTTTCTATCAAGTCCAAAGTGGTTGGGTTTAAGTTGAGGTCTTTGATCCACTTGGATTTGAGTTTTTGTGCTGGGTAACAGGCTCGAATCTATTTGCATTTTTCTACACACTTCCATCCAGCTATGCCAACACCATTTGTTAAATATACTATCTTTTTTCCATTGAATGTTTTGGGCCTCTTTGTCAAAGATCAGGTGTTCATAGGTTTTTGGGTTAATGTCTGGATCCTCAATTCTATTCCATTGGTCCACAAGTCTGTTTTTATGTCAGTACCAGGCTGTTTTTATTACTGTACCTCTATAGTATAACTTGAAGTTGGGGATCGTGATGCCTCCTGAGGTTGTTTTGTTGAGCAAAATTTGGCAATCCTGGCTTTCCTGTTATTCCAAATGAAGTTGAGTATTGTTCTTTCAAGGTCCATAAAATATTCTGTTGGGATTTTGATGGACAGTGCATTGAATCTGTAGATTGTCTTTGGTAGAATTGCCATTTTTACTATGTTGATCCTATCAATCCAGGAACATGGGAGAGCTTTCCATTTTTTGATATCCTCTTCAATTTCTTTCTTCAGTGATTTAAAATTTTTGTCAAATAGGTCTGTTACTTCTTTGGTTATAGTTACTCCAAGGTATTTGATACTGTTTGCAGCTAATATGAAGGGTAATGTTTCCCTTATTTTTTTTTCAGCTCTTCTATCTCTAGTGTGTAGAAGGGCTACTGATTTCTTTGAGTTAATCATGTATCCTGCTATATTGCTGAAGGTGTTTATCAGCTGTAGCAGTTCCTTGGAAGAATTTTATAGGTCACTTATATATACAATCATATCATCTGCAAATAGAGATAGCTTCACTTCTTCTTTTCCAATTTGTATCCCCTTAATCTCTTTTCATTCCCTTATTGCTTTAGCTAAAACTTCAAGAACTATATTGAATAGATAAGGGGAGAGAGGACATCCTTGTCTAGTTCCTGACTTTAGTGGGATTGCTTTCGGTTTTTCTCCATTAAGTTTGATACTGGCTGTTGGCTTCTTGTAAATCACCTTTATTTTATTTAGGTATTCTCCCTGTATTCCTTATCTCTCCAGGGCTTTAATCATAAAGGAGTGTTGGATTTTGTAAAAGGATTTTTCCGCATCTAACGATATGATCATGTGGCTTTGTTCCTTAGTTTGTTTATATGATGGATAACATTTACAGTTTTTCGTATGTTAAACCAGCCCTGCATTTCTGGGATGAAGCCTACTTGGTTGTGGTGGATGATACCTTTTATACATTGTTGTATACGGTTTGCCAAAATTTTGTTGAGAATTTTCGCATCAATATTCATGAGGGAAATTGGTCTGTAGTTCTCCTTCTTTGTTGTGTCTTTGAGTGGCTTGGGTATTAGGGTGATTGTAGCCTCATAAAAGGAATTTGGCAATATTCCTTCAGTTTCTACTGTGTGAAATAGTTTGAGGAGTAACGGTAGTAATTCTTCTTTGAATGTCTGGTAGAATTCCGCACTGAAACCATCTGGACCAGGGCTTTTATTTTTGGGGAGGTTTTTAATGACAGCTTCAATTTCCTTAAGGGTTATAGGCCTGTTTAGGTAATTAATCTGATCTTCATTTAATTTTGGTAGATGGTACCTGTCCAGAAAGCTGTCCATTTCTTCTAGGTTTTCCATTTTTGGGGAATACAGATTTTCAAAATATGATCTGATAATTCTTTGTATTTCCTGGGGGGTCTGTTGTTATGTCCCCCTTTTCATTTCTGATTTTGTTGATTTGAACACTCTCTCTCTGTTTTTTGATCAGTTTGTCTAAGGGCTTATCTATCTTGTTAAGTTTCTCAAAGAACCAACACTTATTCGTTGATTCTTTATATTGTTCTTTTTGTTTCAATTGTATTGATTTCAGCTCTAAGTTTGATTATTTCTTGCCGACTACTCCTTCTAGGTGAGTTTGCTTCTAATTGTCCTAAGGCTTTCAGCTGAGCTGTTGGGTCTCTAGTGTGGGATTTCTCAAGGTTTTTCATATAGGCATCTAGCGCTATGAATTTTCCTCTTAAGACTGCTTTCATTGTGTCCCACAAGTTTGGATATGTTGTGGATTCATTTTCATTATATCCTAGGAAGACTTTGATTTCTTTCTTAATTTCTTCCTTGACCCAGAGATGGTTCAGCTGAGTGATGTTTAGTTTCCATGAGTTGGTAGGCTTTCTTTGGGTTTTGATGTTGTTGAACTCTAACTTTAGGCCCTGGTGGTCCGATATGTTACAAGGGATTATGTCCACTTTTTTGTATCTGTTGATATTTGCTTTATGACCAATTATGTGGTCAATTTTGGAGAAAGTTCCATGAGGAGCTGAGAAATATGTATATTCCTTTGCCTTTGGGTGGAAGGTTCTGTAGATATCTATGAAATCCATTTGCATCATAACCTCTTTCTGTCTCCTTATTTCTCTGTTGAGGCTCTGTCTGGTTGATCTATCCAGGGTTGAAAGTGGGGTATTGAAGTCTCCCACTATTAGGGTGTAAGAATTGATGTGGGATTCAAGCTTTAGCAGTGTTTCTTTTACATAAGTAGGTGCCCTTATATTAGAGGCATAAATATTTAAGATTGAAATCTCCTCTTGACCAATTTTCCTGTGATGAATAAGTAGTGACCATCTTGGTCCCTTTTAATTGCTTTTAGCTTAAAGTCTACTTTGTTAGATATTAGGATTGCAACCCCTGCTTGTTTCTTAGGACCGTTTGACTGGAAAATCTTTTCCCAACCCTTTATTCTAAGCCTGTGTCTGTCTTTGCAGTTGAGGTGTGTTTCTTATAGGCAACAGAAGGATGGCTTCTGTTGTTGTATCCATCTTGTTAGTGTGTGACGTTTTATAGGAGAGTTGAGTCCATTGATATTAAGGGAAATTAGTGACCATTGATTCATATTTCCTGCCATTTTTGGTGGTAACTTGTTTGTATTTCCTTTCTCTAGGGTATTCTCTGTGGACTTATTGATTGTTTGTGATTTCATGGATGTATCTGGGGTCCTTAGGTTGTAGTTTTCCCTCTAGTACTCTCTGTAGTGCTGGATTAGTAGATAGATATTCTTTCAGTCTGACTTTGTCCTGAAATACCTTGTTTACTCCATCTATGGTGATTGATAATTTTGCAGGATATAGTATTCTAGTTTGGCATCCATGCTGTTTTAGCGTCTGTATAACTTCTGACCAAGCCCTTCTAGCTTTCATCGTTTCCATTGAATAGTCAGGCGTTATTCTGATGGGTCTGCCTTTATATATGAGTTGGCCTTTTTCTTTTGCAGATCTTAAAATTTTTTCTTGGTTCTGTATATTTTGTGGCTTGATTATAATGTGGCGCACTGACTTTATTTTTGGGGTCATATCTATTTGGAGTTCTGTAAGCTTCTTGTATCTTTATAGGCATTTTCTTCTTCAGGTTAGGGAAGTTTTCTTCTTTGATTTTATTGATAACATTATCTGTGCCTTTGAGTTGGTATTCTTTTCCTTCTTCTATTTCTATTATTGTCAAATTATTTCTTTTCGTTGTGTCCCATATTTCCTGAACATTTTGAGTTATGGCTTTTTTAGTTTTACTATTTTCTTTGACTGATATATCTATTTCAGCTACTGAGTCTTCCACTTCAGAGATTCTATCTTCCATCTCTTGAACTCTGTTTGTTATGCTTATATCTGTGTTTCCAGCTTTTTTCTTCAGGTTTTACATTTCCATCTTTGCCTCATTTTGTGCCTTTTTTTTATTGCTTCTATTTCAGCTTTTATTTCAGCTTTTAGTTCCTGGCATGTTTCTTTCGTAGATTTGTTTATCTCTTCCAATTTTTTGTTTGTATTTTCTTCTATTTCTTTAAGGCTATTTTTCATATCTTCTTTGAGAGCTTCGATGATCATGAAAAAGAAATTTTTGGTGTTTCTTCCTTCTGTTTTCTCTTCATTGCTCAGTTCAGGTCTTGTATTTGTAAGATTGCCACTCTCTTCTGGAGTTACCATGTTGTTCTTTGTATTATTATGTAATTTTTTCACTGACGTTTGCTCATGGCTTCAGTGGTTCATGGTTAGATGGCTCCTGGTCAGTTGTGGCACTCGGGCTTGTGTGCCTCCTGTCACCTCTCTGGGCAGGGTCTGAATCTTCCCTTCAGAGACCCTAGAAGTTATCTATTCGCTCAGTTTGAGGTCGAGGTGGGTAGCCGTGCAAATTCCCTCAGTAGCAGCTGTGGGTATGGTGACAGGCAGAGTTCATCTGCCCCTGCTATAGATGCACTGGGACTCTGCAGACAGCACCTGGTCCCGGAAGCAGAACCGGAACTGATGGGAGCTCAACTCTCCCTCCCTGGCTGGGATATAGGCGCTTGGGCCTGGTGACCCCTCCTCACCTCTGGGCAGGGTCTTAGTCTGTCCTTCAGGGACCCCTGTAGTTATCTGTTTGCTCAGTTGGAGTCGGGGTGGGTAGCCGTGCAAATTCCCTCAGCAGGAGCTGTGGGTATGGTGATAGGCAGAATTTATGTGCCCCTGCTACAGGTGCGCTGGGACTTTGTAGACAGCACCTGGTCCCGGAAGCTGCAAGCTTTAAATTTTCATATTTTTATTCATTGCTCTTAGATCTTGGCAAAGCCTCAAGGTCCTGCCCTGTCCCTTTTTAAATTATTTTATTACAAAAATTGGGGTGATCCAGGAGATTGTAGAAGGACAAATGTGTCTGATGTCTTATTGGTGTTTAACTATGGTAAAATAGTTAATTTCTCCTTGTTCAAAGGCCACTGTTCCTCCCAGACAGGAACTTCTGTGACCAACTCCAGCTGAGGAAGGGGGTATTCGACAGTGGTGCTTAGAGTTGGGGTTTCTTTTGCTCTTGATATTTTTGGGTATCTTCCATCTGGAGGCATTCTTCCTCTTCTCTACTAGCAAGAACCACATTTAAGTCTTCTAAGATATCTCTACTCAACAAGTTAGTGGCCACAAGGGGTCTATTAGTCTTATTTGTTCTGTCTAGTCTTTCTGCCTATAAAAGTCTTAGTAATAAATGTTACCTATCCTCATCAGCTGGGGATCTGGTAGGAGGGCAGATTGTAGAGGAATATCAGCTTGTCTTCACATAGTCTTATCTGAGCTGGGACACCTGCATGGGCCAAGCGAGGCCCTCTGAATGTGGATGACAGTTGTGTGGCTTAAACAGTTAGTAGGGCCTCTGGCAGTAGAAGCAGAATTTATCTCTAATGCATGAACTGGCTTTTTGGAACCCGTTTTCCAGAGGAACATCTTGCTCAGCCTTGATACAGGGGAAAGAGCTTGGTCCTGCCTCAACTTGATATCCCAGACTTTGTTGACTCCCCATGGGAGGTCTTATTCTCACTGAGGAGTGGATGTGGGGGAGAAACTGGGAGGTAAGTGGGAGGAGGAGAAGAAATCAGAACTGTGGAATGTAAAAAAAATGTTTAAATAGAATAATATCAAAAAAGAAAAAAGATAGTTTTGTCTGACCCTGTGTCTGTTAGATATTTGAAATTTTTACTGTCAATTTTTATTGAAAATTTATGGTGAGATTTTTTTTGGTATGTTAGTGACCCAGTACAATAACTTATTCTTCATCTTGGAAGGAGTACCTGTGCATGCCCTATATCACTGAACTCTTAAGTATTTCATTGAGGGAGAAGGACCTTGAATTTTGATTAGATTTCTTTCCCATCCTCTAATTTTCATGTGTTAAGAGTAAGTTCAAAGTGAATGTCTCTTTAACATGCCCAAGCATTTCAAACACAGCACTGGCAGGTCTTTTCCTTCCCCTACCCTTTCCCTTGCTAATTTGTGAGATCACATCCCTAAAGCTGGCTAGGTCCTAGCCACCAAGGTCCATTCCCTTATTTTGGCACTTCCTTATACTCTACTAAAAACTCCAAGGTCCAGCTATCAAATCACAAAGATCTGGCAATCAAAATTCATTATTTGGCTACCCTGGCTAACATACCCAGCCAGGACTTACTAACCTGGATGGTAAGACTCCTCTTTTGAACACATTTGTTGTTTCACAAGTGAGAACAGAAACACACTACCAGCTGCCACACTAAAGTTTATTCAGAAAAGTTGCCGGGCAGATACAAGGGAAGAGAAACAGAAAAGAAAAGAGAACAACCTTCTTCATGGTGTCTCCTTATAAGAATGGGTGGGCACAGATGTACATAGCCATACCTAGGGGTATGCGCTCCATATAGGCGTGGTCTAATAACTATGTTGGGTTATTGGACTAGCAAATTTACCATGTGCCAGGAATTCTTACCTTTAAAAACTACATTTGCAGAAATACTTGCTGGTGTATTTGTCTTATCCAGATCCAGAGCAGCCATACCTCCATCCCACTTATCCCTTTGAAGTAATACATTTTCTTTGTGTTTAGAATTTTGTGTCCTGTCAGATCCAAGGCACCATTCACAAAGTAGTTGCTACCTTCAGCTCATTTGGTACAATCAGCATAATGTATGTAATCAATATAGTGAATCAATGTGATATCTTATGGAAAAGACAGATGACTAAGATCCCTTCAAAGTTATGACTTGGGGCTAGAGAATAAATATATCCTTGAGGCAAAGCTGCAAATTTAGAACAATGGAGCCCACATTCCCAAGAGGTGGGGTGGGTGGTTTTTGTTTTTTCAATGGGTTATCGATGATTGTCATTCTTTAGGGTAATTGGCTGCAAATTGTTGTTGGTTATGGTTAAGAAAAAAGCTGAACAAAAGAGATTAATTCAGGGTTCTTTTAGAAAAAAGAAAAGAAAAAAAGGATACAGATATGATAGGATATAAGGGTAGATTATTGAATCTACTTCTAAAAAGCAATTACTAGTTTTAAATATTTTACATTGGATTGAACTTTTTATTGTATACAAATTGTGCATGTTGATATAAAGTTGAGATTGTGTTAATGTACATATATTTCTATGCTTGTTCAAGGTATTGCACCTATACAGTTCATCTAACAATGTAATACAAATTTCTAGTCCTTGAAAGTATTTATTACCAACTAATTAGGATATAAAGAAATGCAAGTTAGTAGTTAGACATTACAATTAAACCTATAGTCATATTAAATATGTTTTCAATGTCAAACAGATATATTTTAGATGAACAGGCCTTCAAACACTTCAGAGATCTACTAAATATGGCATCTAGTATATTTTTAATAACATAGGTTCTTATTATTTTTATGACAATGGGACATCTGCTCCTGGCAGCACCAAACTACTTCAGAGAAGATTATGGACATCAAAGAAACTACATATGGAGCTGACTTTATTTGTGTCAAAAGTTAGCCACTGGGCAAGAAAGTACTCTTGCCTTGACTGCTGACAGTGTGATGTTCATAATGGACAAGCAGGTCACATAAAAAAGAACTGCCAAATCTTGCCAAGCCAAGGTAGGAAGGTCTTTTAGAATATTCTGCTTCACAGAGAAGTCTGTCAGATATGCTAGGACTATAGGCCAAGGATTGATGCTTCAACAATACAGAAGAACCTTGGCTGACTGTTCAGGAAGCCAGCTGCTTCATTTCTTACTTTTAGAAGTTGCTTACTTGCACATCCTGTTTACTTAGTTAATATTGTTTTCTTTTTGGGTCTCTGAGGGAGTTAAAAATGAGATAGGTATATTTATAATTTTCTAGTGACAGTTTTAGAAAAGAAACTCACTTAGAAGGTCAAGTATATAAGCTTGAGAGATATCAAAAGATAGTTTTCAGTTAGTAATACAAGTTAGATTGAAAGTGAATTATGTATAATTCTTTGGATTCACAAAAATAGGCTAAATAATGGAATATTTTCTTTGAATTTGTCAATTGTTAATGAACTAGATATTACTCATGCAATATTGTTTGTATGTATTGCGTACAATTATTGTACCTTTCGTATATAGCTTTTCTTATGTTAGTAATTACCTTCTTTTATATGTGGTGGTATATTTTATATTTAATAAAATAAGCCTAGAATATCAGAGAACAGAATCACCCATAGTCAAGCCATGAGGATCAGAGAGTGGTAACTCATGTCTTTAATCCCAGCACAGAGATGGCAAAGTGATAACCTATAAAGTTCTTCTTTATGCCTTTAGTACACTGCTGCCATGCCAAATGAAAACAAATTGCTTTTGGTGGTCCTTGTGGACAGGCACCAAATAAAATGCATTTGATAAATCAATAGCTGCATACCATTTTACATTGGATTGAACTTTTTATTGTATACAAATTGTGCATGTTGATATAAAGTTGAGATTGTGTTACTGTACATATATTTGTACATATATTTATACATACCATGTGCCAAGAGATGTGTTAATCTGCTCAAATGAAGACACCACATCTGATACAGCAGCTGCAATGAGATTCACTACTGACTGTGTTGTCAATAGTCAACTGTCATTCTCCACAATTCATAGTCTTCTGCACTGGCCAGATGGGAGGGAGATGATGTGATGGGAACCACTACCCCTGCAACATTCAGGCCTTTGATGCGGCCCTAATTTCTACAATTTCTCCAGGGTTGCAGTACTGTTTTTGATTCATTATTTTCCTTGGCAGAGACAACTCTAAAGGCTTTCGTTTAGTCTTTTCAATCATAATAGCCCTCACACCACAGGTCAGAGAACCAATGTGAGAATTCTACCAACTTCAAAGTATATCTACCTCATTTACACATTTTGGGACCAGGAAAATAACGGCAGGATAAGTTTGGGGACCCACTGGACCTACTGTGAGTGGGCTTTCAGTCAAAACTCAATTAATCACCTTATTTCCATAAGCTCCAACTTTAACTGGAGGGCCACGAGGTTTCTTGGGAGTTTCCAAAATCATCATCAATTCAAGACCAATTGGCCCTAGAAAGTCTAATTATTTTCTTTTCTCCATTGTATAGCTAGCCCTGGAAAAAGCCATATGTCCCTCTAGGGAAAAACTGTAGAAAGGATAATGTTAAATCTTTTAGATATTTTATCAAGGTTTCTCCTCAGAGGAATCTGGCTGCTGTTCAAGGGGTTCTGGATTTGCAGACAGACTATAGTTTAGAAATTGACTCACAGACTAAGGTTTACTTTTGTCATGATCCAGTACTGCCTTTCTTTCATTTGTTTCTGAATTTGTCTGCTTATAGAGATCAAACAAAAATTCAATAGGCTTTTAAAAAAATCTGTTTTATGCCTGAGAACATCATGATTGATTAGCCAGTACCAAAGTTTTCTATGAGTCATGCCACCATAAAATTCACTTTGCCTGTGCTGACCATTACAGGGTTAGGCCATTATTGACATTATGTTGTCTGCTACCAATTACAGTAACTCTAATCACCTTGCTTTTGGTGATTTAGTACTACCATCTGGCCCCTGTTATCCTGGGGCCCAATTACATCTACTGCATTTAATCCACCTAAGTGAGCAGCAGCATCTCCTTCCTTAAGGTCTGACACAAAGAGAAGGGAGCTAACACAGCTCTTTAGATGTACTGATGCCCCCTCATCATTTTGTATCTTATAGGATTATTGAAGGGCATGTCTTCTGGGCCTTCCCAAAATTGTGGAGGGTTAGGTTTTACATAGTGTACCCATATCACTGCCTGGGGTCCAGTCTCCAGCAGTACAGGAATCAAAGAGAATCTACAGAGTTGGCTCATTTAAACTTTTCAATCTGAAGGGGTCAGGGAAAAAAATCACCACTCACACACTTTCTCAATGGTTCCCTTCTTTATTTTTCTGTATTCTTCATTCTGTGTTCTATATTCTCTTTTCTTATCTCTGTCCATAACTGTTTCTTCTGTCTCTCTTGATCATCTCCTCCTAATTCTCTCATTGTTGATGTTTTCTTAACTCTATCTTGACTCTTGATGTTTTTCTTCTCCTTTTCTCATTCTTGATGCTTTCTTTCTAACTCATTTAAAGTCCGTTTTTATCCTTTCCCTTATAGCTTATATACCCCAGCAAAATCTTTCAGGCAATAAGAAAATTACAATGTACTTATGTTATAGTTTTCAAGAGAATAATTACAAAGAATACAAGTTAAAAAAGCATGTTTTTCATATCCCTTGGACATTTTATGTATTACAGATGAAAAACATTGTCCCAAGAACCCACATACATTCATATCCAAGTAACTTGTTATAAATTTATTCTGTAGGAAAGCAAGTTAGTCTTCTCAGTCAGGTCTTTTATTTTGCAGTTACAAAGAAAGGCAGAATTACTTTATTACTTATCTTGAAAGGTAATTGTATAAGAAATATTAGAGTAACCAAAAACCTAATCTTTTATATATGAAAAAGAATCAATCAGCTCTAATTTAAATAGTGTATATACCGACTCATGGATAGATTTTTTGATATCAAGAGACTGAGGACAGAAATGGATATAAAGAATTAATCGTCACCATTGGTCACCAACCAATGCTGGTGAGAAAGGTAATCAGCTGATGATAACTGGGCTGCTTTGTCCTTGTTCCCTAATCTTAAAGAGTTCCTTCTTCATTCAACTATGTGGCGTTTTATGTGCTTTTCTTATATTCTTGTTTTTTTTAACCTCAAAGCTATTTGACAAAACATCCTAATCTAACTTTAAGTTATTTTCAAAGCTTTGTTTCTGCTCTTATGCATTCTGAAACTTTTGAATACATATCCCAACATTAAGGTTAAAAAAAGTTAAGCTAGCTGGTCTATGGATACTCAGTTTTTTTTTTTTTTTTTTTTTCAATCATGAACCTATACCAAAGTCTGTATGGCTCCTCAATAGAAACTCATGTGTTCTAACTGTGTGACACTTCCTTGTATTTGTTTTAATAATTAAAAGTCTATTTAAAATAACTTTATTATCAATTAGAACAGCTAAGGAAGAAATTACCTACATAAATCCACAGGTAAAAGTGCCCAATAGGATGGAATATTTACATGACATAATCACACTACATTAGAGGCAGTGGGGATCTCTCCACACCCATTCACACCACACCAGACACCAGAGAAAGATAGCAGCAGCAATCATGTAAAAGCACAGCAGATGCAAAAGACATTCCAGGGTCTGTGGTCTTGGGGCCTTGATTATCAAAGATTCATCCATCAGGGAATTTTCCCCATATAGCTTAGCCTATGCAAGTCTTGTGTGTGCTGCCATAATCTCTGTGAGTTCATATGTGTTAAGTCATCATGTTTTGAAGTCATTGCTTCTTTGGAGTTATCCATCACCCCTGGCTCTTACTACATCCTTTTCTGCATAAATCCCTGAACTATGAGAGGAGGAGTTTGATGAAAAATCTCATTTAGGACCAAGTGTTCTAAAGTATCTCACCACTGTGCATTGTCCAGTGTCTCTGTTAATTCTCATCTACTACAAGAGGAGGCCTCTCTGATGTGAAGTGAGTAAGGCACTACTATTTGGGAATAGAAGTAGGACATTAGAAGTCACTATGTTGCTTTAGCAGAACAATAGAATTAGACTTTTCCCTAGGCCCATAACCTATCTAGTCTCATGTTATTGGTACAGCAGTATCATGTATGGGCTCTATCTCATTGCACTGCCCTTCAATTCAATCAAAAAGTGGTTGCTTTCTCCAATGGTTATTCTTGATTATCAATGTGATTACATCTGGAATTAACTAAAACATAAAGATGAAAGACACACTTGTGAGAAATTTTTGAGGAATTTGAAGTTGGAAGATCCACTTCTAATCCAGCTCTTTGGGGTAAAGCAAGTTTTGGTACCAGACGTGGTTCTAGAGCAGCAGAAGATTTTTAGGCAACAGAATCTTTTAGGTATATAACATAAGTTTTCCAGTTTGTCCCACCTACAGTTACTAAAGCCTCTCTTGTTGCTGAAGCTTCTCCTGGGAGTCCAGAGAACACTAAAAGCCCATGATGTGAACTATTTTACAAACTTAAAGAGATAAATGTATTTAATTATCCTGATTCACACACTGTGGGAGTTGACATGTTTTGCAATTCTATATATAAAACTTCTGACAATTTGTAAAAAAAAAATAATAAGGAAAATAATAGTGCTGCAGTCGTTCTTAGACTCTTTGGATAAATTGACAAAAAAATAGATATAAGTTCTGTAATTCTATAGAAGCGAATATAGAATTCTATAGAGTGACGCTGAGTTAGCTGGAAGATAGCTTACCTGGGTGAGATTTGACTGACTGTGGTCTGCTTCTCTCTATATAATATTCCAGCTTTTCCCATATATCTGGCTCTGAGTTTAATTTAATAACAACCAGAATTTGGGCAACACATTCTTTGTTAGAAGATGCTTCCAGGACCAATGAAGTTTCTGAACTGATACAAATAGTTGCATATCAGTTCCCTAACATAGAGTTTTTTTCCTTCTTCTTTATTTATTTTGTATTTATCAAGAAAAACAGTAAAACAAATTTAAAATGCTGGTAAGTTAATAATAACTATGAAGAAGATAAAAATCATAAGCATGACTTATCAAATAAGATTGCTACACATATATTTACTTTGTGTTCAGCTTCTCCTCTGAATTTTTTTTTCATCCCTTGTATATCCTTATTCAAGGTCCCTTCCCCCTCCCGCCACATCAGGTCATTTTTTTCTTCTCCACAACTTCCCATCCCCTCCTTGGGTAGGGAGCAGACAGTCCTATGGTCTCACTGACCCAATAATGCTTAGATCAATCTCCACTCCTGGCAAATCCAGTTTTGTCCCCCGTCCCTCAAGATTGAGTCAGGTGTTCCTATAGTTGGAGTGGGATGCGAAGGGTCAGTCCCGGGTGTTTCTGATCCCAGGTTCAGAACTATTATTTGTATATTAAGATCTGAGAAAGAATAAATGCTGCAATGTGTTGGGAGATTTCAGGAAAGAGATGATGTTAGTATTTATCCCAGAGCAGAATAAATGGACTATGTAGCAACACACTAGCTTATTTATAAAAATATTTTCTACTTATGTCTTCTATATTTTCCACTTATATCTTCTATACAAACAATGTGACATCAGTCTTGGCATGTATCTCTAATTTGTCCCATGTTATTTTCCTCTATACCAGTAATTGTAAATTGTAGCCTGCTAGTTATTTTATAGGTCTAATCCCAGGCTACCTCATGACTATTCTTTTTTCATTTCAATTTTGAATAAGTTGCTCCTGATTTTTCTTTTCTTAAACTTAAATGCTGAAATTGTATACAAATATTTCTTTTTCTCTCATAACAGAGATAAGACATTATTTCAATTATTTTGGTTGAGTCAATTTCTCTTCTCTAATTCTAATCTCAGCAGACTCATAAAGGTGGTTCTAATTAGACAGAACCTTTAATAAAGCAACTAAAGATACATGGCACCACAAATATGGGATTATGACCCAGTGAAACTTGTATCATCATCATCATAAGGCACTACTGGTGAACACACAAAGAAACAGAGACATACATAGAAACATACAGACTCACACATAAAGACAAAACACATTCAGTCATAAACAGACACATATACACACAGACACATAGACACTCCTCTCCCCCTATAGACACAATCACACAAATGCCCAAGATCATGGGCGGCTGTTGTTTGAGGGTAGGCAGGTTGAAAAGCAAAGTAAGTCATCCCCAGGAGAAATCAAACCTGACAAGTCCTTGATCTTGACATTTTAGCCTGAGAAACTGTTTGGTAAAGAAGTTTCCATATAAGTAAAAAAGTCTGTGAATTTTGATATGTTAGACCCTTAAAACAAGTATAGGTGTGTATGGTGGCAGGTGAAATTGCTTAGGATTACCTGTTTTGAGCAACTTAAGAAGGCACTGCAAAAAGGTTAGGCACAAGAGTGGGGGGTCTTAATAAAATCTGTGAGTAATCACACACTGGATTCCTTGAATTTTGTATCCTAAAAAACTAAATGGGACCACAGAATCACAAATGGTCTCCAGACTATTGGGAGCTGAAGTACCTTTGTTACCTCTGCTCTTAGGCCAGTGATTAGTTAAGGTGTAACCCTCTGTTGCGTTTCTACCTGCTACTTCATCAACAAAGCTCAGAGCTCAGGAAGTGTAGCCTGAGAAGCCAGATCTCACAATTCCAGAACTGTCACTGGATGCCATGAGCCAGAAGTATTTTTTCTTTGTTACAAAGTTAATTCAAGATGCTATAAGTTATTGCTCACCTGGCTATTCAGAATGTGGTTCGGGCAGAGAAATCCTCCCATCACAGAACCTAACCTGAGTGTCACTGGTTACACTATTGGATAATGGATGATAAGAAAATCTTTATTGAAGGTTGGACAGATGGTGATGTATTCTGGTATACAGAATCAGAAGATGTCAATGCCATCATTTTTGAAAATATAGAACCCTCCCAAGTATAAGGAAGTGGTTGCAAAGGAGAACATCAACTGTGTCCTTGGTGCTATGGGTGCATTTGGTAAGATTTTGAAAACATCAGTGAGTGAGAGAGAATGAAGCTGAATAAAACATGTCATTGAATAGGGGAGCCCATACCTTCCATTACTAGAAAATCCAAATACTTCATGATTCTATGTAAAGAGCTAATAGAATAAAGAATCCTGGAAAAAAATGTCTTAAAAATGCAGATAATTCAAAATATCCAGAAACAGATTAGACTAAAAATTTAGTTTTGTAGTGGAATAGCAACTTCTTGATGAAAACAAATATATTCCAAACAAACAAACAAACAAACAAACACAGTAGGTCATGGTAGTGCATTTCTGTTATTCCAGCACTAGGAAGCTATAAATTGAAGGAAAGCTTGCATTTCTTTTTGGGGGGCAGGGTATTGGGGGGCTTATCAATTGTCTGTGGTTACATGGGTGTTTCTGGTTTCCTTAGGTTGGATTTTTCCCTCTAGGGCTTTTTGCAGGGCAGGGTTTGTGGTTAGGTATTGTTTAAATCTGATTATGTTGTGAAATATCTTGTTTACTCCATCTATGTTGATTGACAGTTTTGCTGTGTTCAGTATTCTAGGTTGGCATCCATGCACTTTTAGTGTCTATATAATGTCTGATGAGGACCTTCTTGTTTTCATTAAATAATCAGGTGTTATTCTGATGGGTCTCCCTTTATAGGTGATTTGACCTTTTTCCTCTGCAGCTCTTAGTATTTTTTCTCTATTCTGTAGGTTTAGAGACTTGCTTATTATATGGCGAGCAGTCTGTTTCTGTGGGTCTAATCTATTTGGTGTTCTGTAGGCTTCCTGTATTTTTATAGGCATTTCCTTCTTTAGGTTATGGAAGTTTTCTTCTATGATTTTGTTGAACATATTTTCTGTGCCTTTGAGCTGGTATTCTTCTCCTTCTACTCCAGTTATTCTCAGGTTTGGTCTTTTCATGGTGTCCCAAATTTCATGGACATTTTGTGTTATGACTTTTTGGTTTTAGTGTTTTCTTTAACTGATACATCTATTACCACTATTGAGTCTTCTACCCCAGAGATTCTCTCCATGGTAGCACAGGTACTGTAAGCATCCCTTCCCTGTGAGCCTGACTCTTGGTGTGGTATTTTGAGTCTGATGATTTTCTTTCTTAGCTCCTATGTACTGATCATAAGGCTTGCTGTTTACTGTATCCAGTGATGGGAAGGGGCCAAGTATTGACCAGTCAGTCTGGCCTTCCATCAGGAAAGTTTTCATGCCCTTGACAAATGTGGTCACTGCATGGCAATAATTTTAATAGATGAAGATAGATAACTTGATGGGCACTGCTGGGTTGTTTTGCTTGTTTGTTTGTTTTTATTTTTTGTATCAGCTTGACACAAGCTAGAGTCATTAGAGAGGAAGGAGTCTCAGTTAAGAAACTGCCTCCATGAGATCCATCTGTAAAGCAATTAGTGATCAATAGGGAAGGGTCCAACTCATGGTGAGTGCTGCTATCCCTTGGCTGGTGGTCCTGGGTTCTATAAGAAAGTAGGCTAAGGATGCCATGTGAAGTAATCCAGTAATAGCACCCCTCCATGGCCTCTGCATCAGCTCCTGGCTCCAGGATCCTGCCCTATTTGAGTTCCTGTACTGACTTATTTGGGTGATGAACAGCAATGTGGAAGTGTCAGCTGAGTAAACCCTTTCCTTCCCAACATGCTTTGTGGTCATAGTGTTTTGTGGCAGAAATAGAAACTCTAACTAAGCCAGGCACTTTACCATTTGCATAAGGGAGACTCCTGTTTACATTTGGTGCATCCCTGTTAATTTTCATATCTTTCTCCCCCTTGTTTCTAAAACATCTCTCAATCTACTCAGGATTGATTGAACCTTGGGGTTTTGAACTCCAAATGGCGCAAGACATTTCCACAGTGGCAGATCATGTATGTGTGGCTGGAAAAGAGGGGTCTGGGAGACAAAATGAAGGGATAGACAGAAGAGCTATACTCCTCAGAAACTCAATATTTTATGTGGTGTCACAACTCACTTTTTGGATTAAGAGAAATTTAATTATATGATGAGACTCTGGGATGTCTTTTCATGACAAGAATTTGTTCTAAACTCTATATTTTGGTCTTAGTTCTTTGCAGAAAACTTATAGTTCAAATACTGTCTACCATTACCTTTAGAAAATAAAAGACTAGTTTATAGGCTCTTTTGTACTCTGCAGGGATATATGAAACACAGGCTGAAGAGTCATACCTCTGACTAGTAAGGCACTAGTTTAAACTTACTTAAAAGCTAGCTTTTCATTTTTTTGAGCACAGTAAGAATTGAGGAAAGACTTTGAAGTCGCTTTCATACAGACCGTATTTAAATTTAGGTTGTTAAAAGTGCAGGATGCCAATACTCTGGCAGTGAATAAAACCCTCCTGCACAGATCTGTTAGCTCAGGGCTAACATGATTAGACCAGGTGCTAACAGCTCAAAGGTTCACAGCCTCAGCACTGTGCACACATTTGAGGGGCCGATTCTTTGCTGCCGAGCTATTTCGTGCACCACGGAATGTTTAGCAGCACCCCTGGCCTCTGCTCACTAGATTCCATTATCTTCTGTCCCACTTCCCCAGTTATGTTAAGAAAAACATGACACTAGATACTTCAAAATATCTCTGACTGAGAACTTTCTAGTAGATGGTTAACTTTCTGTTCATGCGTCTGAGTTTCAGACAGCAAAGTAGAAAGAGAGGCCAGGGGAAGCTGGGAGACAAACATTTCTTTGGACTTCCTAGAAGATAGCAAGTGAAAGAGAGATAAGCACAGCAGTTAATGAGCACCTTTGCACAGTAGAAGCACAGGGCATTTTTAGATAAAATTGGGTTTCTTCTGTAAATGTGGGCTGGAGCTACATTGACCCTTAGAGAAACCAGGCCTGTTTTTAATTTATGTGAATTATTTTTATTTAAACCACACATGCAATGAGTGGACTACAAAGTATGTACTAATAGTGAGATTAAAGACAAACTGGACATGTGTTGTGTTGTTAATGACCAGCTCTGTCCTTAGATTCTTCATAGATATGGACACGCTTAACTGTGGCTGATCCCTTGATGAAAGCATAAATGAGGCACTCTGCATTTTAGTCAGTAAAATTTTTGAGAATTAAGTAGGTGTTAGATTTTATACTTTTTTATATTTTTAGATAAGGAAATTAAAACTTAGAGAGTCCATGTAACTCATGCAAAATTGAACCATTATTTTGCAATACTATTGAGTTTTTAGAGTCTTCATTCACATTTTATGTTCTTTCTTTTATTTTATGACTTTATAAATGTGCAGAACTGACTCTGAGCAAAATTATTGAACAGAATGGCATTTTATCTTTTCTTTCTATATGTCTGGGGCATCTTCCCCCCCCCCACCTCTGGCAACCTTCCTTTTGAATGTTGGATATCCAGCACTTACTCCACTCACACCTGAGTATCCATCAAGTTATCATCCATAGCTGCTTAGTGGTCCAACTGCAGCAAAATAACCCTGGCAGACACAATATGGGATTTTAAGTGGCTAGAGATGGCAACAGCAGGGAGTTTAGCAATCCTTCTGTCACATGCCACTGAGTCCATTCATGCTGAGAACCTGGGCTGGAGAGATGGCTCAGCCATTAAAGGCTAGGCTCACAACCAAAAAATATGAGAACTTAACCTTGATAGTGGCAACCTGTAGGGGACAGTGCTTAAATTCAAGGTTATCCTATTTGAAAATTTTAGATTTAACTCTGCTGGAACATTCTGCCACTTATGCTATGGGAAAGATCTGATTATCTTCAATATCTTTGGAATTTTGAGGTGAGAAAACAAACAAATGAACAAATCCACCAGGAGCTACAAAGTTTGGTCTTTGGTGTCTTTGCAACACTTACTCATGCCTTACTCTTCCTTCCTTCCTCCCTGCTCCACCCCTTTCTTGACGCTTGCACCTCAAAGTGGCTTCAGACTCATCATCTGCCTGCCTCGTTCCTGTCAGGTCTCAGGGCTGCAGACACAAGTCACCAAACCTGGCATTATGGCTTCTTTTTTCATTCCTTAGTATTAAAATATTCCAAGAGAACCGAGGAGACCAGCGGCTAGTATTTTCCTTTAAGATAAATGTTAAAGAATCTTTTTAGCTTGTCTTGTTATTCTTTCCTTTTGTTGACCCCAGAAATGCAGTTTGTAAAAGTAATGCTAATTTCAGCTATCTAAGTAATCATTTGTCATTTATGTCAAATTGCTGTGCAATGCTGCTATGACTATGCATACCGTTAAATCAGTGTCATGTTAGCTCTGTGTCAGGGTTTGTTTGATTATACCTCCAAATCACATTCGTGGTTCCTAGAGCTCTGGATTGTTGTTTCTATGACATTGTGACCATTTTTATAACTTACCAACTACGATGGAGAAGAATTTGAAAGAACGTGTGTCGTCTCCCTTTCTGCCTCGGTCTTACTATAAACTTGATACCATTTTTGTTACAGTCATCTTTGACTTCCTAAAATTACTCCTTGGATCTCACACTGTAAATGTTCTTCACACATTCATCCTTTTGATACACCAAAAAAGTAATTTCTTCTAAAATGTGCTTGAAAATCTGTCTAAAACCTGGCAAGCAAACCTGACAGGTTAAATCAAGGAAGAGGGGGCAGAAATAGTGTCAGAGCTAGAGGTCCAGAGTGCCTGCTGCTAGACAGTGTCCCCTAGACATGAATGGAAAAATGCACCTGTGAACTCTCAACAGTAAGGATGTGGGAATACAAACATGAACATAAGTGGGGAATTCTGTAAGGTCCCATATCTATATAAAAAGCTATAGTTAGTGGTTGCTGATAGAGTGAGAATTAGTTTCCTTCAGGGTTAGTTACTGGTCAGCCATAAACACATGCCATATGAACAACACTAAACAGATGCAGTAGGTTGTATACACATGTACGTGAGTAAATATTTATATTATTGTTACATATATGTTCATGCATTATTTTTAATTACTTAATTATTGTTACATATGTGTTACATGCATATTTATGTAGCAATAATAGTTATAGAAGAAATCATAAATAGATAGGAAGAAGAGGCCAGGATGAAGTAGACACTCATATATGATATTCACTCCAAAAAACTTATAAGAAAAGAAAAATGCTTTCATTTTCTTACTGAATCATCATTTTCTTTCTTCAGTTTCTGTGTTTTCATACATATGCATAATTTTTAAAGAATAACACTTCCTCAGCTTCTCCACTGAGGTAAAGTATTCAAGGGTATACTATACATCTTAGCAGCCCTATTTATATATCTTCCAATACATGACTTACAAGAACAAAAATGTTTTCTATATCTTTCTCTACTTCAGCTTTTTCTTCAAACTACCATGTTTTATGTGTTTTCAAAAGAAAGCACTCTTTTGCACTAAAATATTTCTTGAATATATTAATTTTTTTCTTTTTTGTTATGAATAAAGTCTCATTTTTATCCATGTATCCCCTTGTTCAAACTCTATTTCCCCTCCTGCCCTTCCCAGTCAGAGAAGAGAGAGAATAAATTTTTAACTAATAATTTCACTAAATTAAGTGCTCCTTTGACTATTACCTTTAGCAATCACGTAATGCTGTAAAATTTTGATCCATTATTTTTTAAATGCAACCAGACACTTGCTATCTTGTTACTGTTATGTGTTAAAGAGTAGCCTGTGTGCTCTGTGATTTGTTGGTAAGACATGTGACCTAGTACATGTAAGGCCTTGGGTTCAATTTCAGCATTGAAAAGGAAAAACAATTCTTATTCTTATTTACCCTGCCAATAAGTTTTGATTCCATTTGCAAACATCCTTCCCATCACATTTAGCCAGAAATCTAATAGGCTTACGTTTCAGCCCCCACTTAGCCTGCTTACCAATCTTCTTAAGTCCATTTTCTCTTTGCTAACACATTATACAATGCTTCACAGTATTCACTGGAAGACAATTTGTCTTGATGCATCATTCATTGTGGGCAAAAGAACTGATGATTTTTAGAGTGCCTCTTGATGGAGCTGTAGGAAATGGCTTCCATTTTTACTTGTGAACACACTGTGCTCTAAGCACATTTTGGAGAACTTTGTGGAAACCGATGGGTGGCTTTGTCTACCCCATGAAGAATACTATAGTTTTGACTTAGGGCTGCATTCAAGAATTTTTCTTACTGACAGAAAAAGTCAGAAGTAAGCAAAGAAGGCCGGATGATGCTGGGTGCAGTCTAAGATTTGTACACATGTTTGACAGACAAAGTTATTTGAGAAAACAAAACTTCAGTTTTTTAACTAAAAGTTTTTGAATGTCTTTGTAATTCCTCTAAAGTGATACTGCTGAAGCAGGTTGCCCATCTATCTATCTTAATTCCCCTGAGAACTGTCCCAAATGGAGGAAACATTACTGAGAGTTTTAAGTGCTTATCCATTGTGTTCATTGAGCAGGGGTTACAATAGCCTTTTCCTGTCAGATTTGCTTACCAAGTTTTAGATTTTTAAGAAGAATCTATTCATAACTTAGGTTGTAATGATAAACCTTGCCACTAGACAGAGCTGTTTGTCTTATTTTTAAGCACTGCATGTTCCAGGTTTTGCAAAAACATTAGAGCTGATGGAGAGAGGAAGCAAGCTGCATATCTTTCATGAGCTGGATCCTCTTGATGAATCCATCTCGAGTCCTTGTGCTGCTGGTACCTAATTTTCAGGTTGTAAGTGGGGAAAATGAGACATTGCTCTCAGACTTTCACCCACTACCAGGAAAATTTCAATAGTTAATAAACCATAATCAGAGTGAATTATGCATTTTTTCTCATTCTTTTATATTACAGTAGATAAAGTCAAACTGACACACTAAATTCTAACTTTTTTTATCTGGATAATTCATGGTAATTTATTCCCTTCTATTTTCTATAAAAATATTTTAATTTATAAAAATAGAGCTTTGGATTATAGGAACATTTACATGTTTGTTATTGGCTCAATAATTTTCTGCAACTATATGGATTATACTTAAAATGCTTAAAATTCTACAATTTAAATTATTTATTAGCCTAACAATAAAGCTTTGAATTCTATTCTGCAAGTTTTGTTGAAAAACAGGCTCCTTCGAGGAGGCTTTGGGCAGGGAACCAGACTTTTCATGGGTCTTTACACATGTGACTCTGTTTTACCATCTAGGGACAAGCCTTTACAGTGCTCTAATGAGTAGTTCTAGAAGCTTGCTCCCTGGAAAAGCAAGAGCAGTATGCTTCAATGTAAAAAACACGTGAGTGACAAATCAGAGCACCAGTGCATTAGAGGACAGGAGAACCAACATAGGAGGAGGTAGGAAGTTCTGTGACAGCTAAGTCGCAAGCCCAGGGGCTGAAAGGTCAGATGTTATCTCCAGGTAGAAGAAAGAGAAATGTTTGTTGATTTCACATACTCGATCACTTCCAAAATATCAATAAGCTGTTGGAAATTCTATTACAATAGTGATAGGCCATAGAAAACAAAATAAATTAAAAATCGAGTTAT
This sequence comes from Sigmodon hispidus, assembly GCA_004025045.1. Taxonomy (NCBI): domain Eukaryota; kingdom Metazoa; phylum Chordata; class Mammalia; order Rodentia; family Cricetidae; genus Sigmodon; species Sigmodon hispidus. The sequence continues at coordinate 72,592 of PVIH01003109.1, forward strand.
TACCTTTATAAGAAAACAATGAATTGCATGAGAAGATATAATTCACATGTTGTGAGGCTTTAACTGGCAACAAGCAGAATCAGTCCTGCCCTATTAACAGAAATGATAATAGGAAAACCAATATTAAATATTTGAAACAAAAAGGAGGATAGATTACCCAGTATGAGGGGAATACCAGAATTAAAGCACAGTACATAAAGGAATTTAGGAAATAATCTGAACTAATTGTGCTGCAGTTTTGCTTTTATTTGCATACATTCATTGCAGCTGGGATTCAGAAAAGACCATTTGAAATAGCTAAATTTGTCACAACTGGTAAATGAAAATTTTTCTAACAGCCGTTCTCAAAGTGTGGTCCCTGGGCTAGCAGCATTAAGAAATGCAATATTAGAATGCTAGTGTCTCCCTACTTATTTATGTTTATGTATATAGTAGTAAAACTTTTTTTCAGGTGACACAGATGCATGCTGAAGTTTTTGAAGTTAAGATTTATATGAAATCTGATTTATAGTCCCAAGGTCCCAGTGTGACTTAGTTTAGCATCCACTCACAGCAGATCGGCTTTCCTCACCCCAACATCAAGACTGGGTCAGGTGTTCCTCTGGAGCGAGTGGGATCAAGGTGCCAGTCCAAAGAGTTTCATATCTAAAGCTGTTCAATGTTTGTGGTTTGCAGCTTGGACGTGCTTTGCTTTTTGCTTTTGTTTAAATTCCACTAATGAGTGAGTATATCCCCTGCTTATCTTTCTGGGTTTATGATACCTCCCTCAGGAGAATATTCTCCAAATCTGTTCATTTGCCTGCAAATTTTAGGTTATCATTTTTTCCTACTCCATTGTGTAGATGTACAACAGGTTGTTAATCCATTCTTCAGTTGAGGGGCATCTAGGTTGTTTTCAGGTTCTTGCTATTATGAATAACGCTGCTGTGAACATAGTTGAGCTAACGCCTTTGGAGTGTGACTGTGCATCTTTAGGGTATACACCCAGAAGTGGTATTGCTGGGTCCTTGGGGAGATGGATTCTCAATTTTCTGAGAAACCACCATACTGCATTCCTAAGTGCCTGAAAAAGCTTACACTCCCACCAACAATGGAGGAGTGTTCCCCTTGCTCTGCATCCTCTCCAGGATAGCCTGTCCTCTGTGTCTTTTATCTTAGCCAATCCAACAGGTGTTAGGTGGTATCTCAAAGCTGTTTTGATTTGCATTTCTCTGATGGCTAAAGATGATGAGCACTTTTTCAGGTGCCTTTCAGCCATTCGTAATTCTTCTGCTGAGAATTACCTTTTTAGTTCTGAACCCCATTCTTTGATTGGGTTATTCAAGGTTTTGGGCTCTAGTTTCTTGAGTTCTCTATATATCTTAGAGATAGTCCTCTGTCACTTGTAGGGTTGGTGAAAATCTTTTCCCATTCTGTAGGCTGTAGTTTTGTCCTATTGACTGTGTCTTTTACAGAAGCTTCTCAGTTTCAGGAGGTCTCACTTATTGATTGTTGCTCTTAGTGTCTGTGCCACTGGTGTTATATTTAGGAAGTGGTCGCCTGTGCCAATTTGTAGAAGTGTATTTCCCACTTTCTTTTCTATCAGGTTCAGTGTGGCGGGGTTTATATTGAGGTCTTTGATCCACTTGGATTTGAGTTTTGTGCAGGGTGACAGGCTTGGATCTATTTGCATTTTTCTATATACTACCATCCAGCTATGCCAACACCATTTGTTAATGATACCATCTTTTTTCCTTTGAATATTTTGGGCCTCTTTGTCAAAGATCAGGTGTTCATAGGTTTTTGGGATAATGTCTGGATTTGGTTCCATTGATCCACAAGTCTGTTTTTATGCCAGTACCAGGCTGTTTTTATTACTGTAGCTCTATAGTATAACATGAAGTTGGGGATGTTGGTGCCTCCCGAAGCTCTTTTCTTGAGCAAAATTGTTAAGGCAATCCTGGCTTTCCTGTTATTCCAAATGAAGTTGAGTATTGTTCTTTCAAGGTCCGTAAAGTACTGTGTTGGGATTTTGATGAAAATTGCATTGAATCTGTAGATTGCTTTTGGTAGAACTGCCATTTTTACAATGTTGATCCCTCCTATTTAGGAACATGAGAGTTTTTTCCATTTTCTGATATCCTCTTCAATTTCTTTCATCAGTGATTTAAAGTTTTTGTCAAATAGGTCTGTTACTTCTTTGTTATAGTAACTCCAAGGTATTTAATGCTTTTTGCAGCTATTATAAAGGGTGATGTTTTCCTTATTTCTTTTTCAGCCCTTTTATCTTTAGTGTATAGGAGGGCTACTGATTTCTTTGAGTTAATCTTGTATCCTGCTACATTGCTGAAGGTGTTTATCAGCTGTAGACATTACCTGGTAGAATTTTGTGGATCACTTATGTATACAATCATCTGCAAATAGAGATAGTTTCACTTCTTCTTTTCCAATTTGTATCTCCTTAATCTCCTTTTGTTCTCTTAATGCTTTAGCTAAAACTTTGAAAACTATATTGAATCGATAAGGGGAGTGAGACAGCCTTGTCTAGTTCCTAATTTTAGTGGGATTGCTTTGAATTTTGCTCCATTAAGTTTGATGCTGGTCGGCTTCTTGTAGATCGCATTTATTATATTGTGATATTTTCCCTGTATTCTTGATCTCTGGAGGAATTTTATCATAACGGAATGTTGAATTTTGCCAAATGCTTTTTCAGTGTCTAAGGATATGATAATGTGATTTTTTTCTTTCAGTTTGTTTATATGATGGATGACATTTATGGTTTTCTATGTTGAACCATCCCTGCATTTCTGGAATGAAGTCTACTTGGTCATGGTGGATGATATTTTTTATATATTGTTGTATACGGTTTGCCAAAATTTTGTTGAGAATTTTAGCATCAATATTCATGAAGGAAATTGGTCTGTAATTCTCCTTTTTTGTAGTGTCTTTGAGTGGCTTGGGTATTACGGTATTTGTGGCCTCATAAAAAGAATTTGACAATATTTCTTCAGTTTCTACTATGTGAAATAGTTTGAGGAGTAATGGTAGTAGTTCTTCTTTGAATGTCTGGTAGAATTCTACACTGAAACCATCTGGACCTGGGCTTTTTTTTTGAGGGGGGCAGGCTTTTAGTGACAGCTTCAATTTTCTTAAGGGTTATAGGTCTGTTTAGGTAATTAATCTGATCTTAATTTAATTTTGGTAAATAGTACCTGTCCAAAAAGCTGTCCATTTCTTCTATGTTTTCCAGTTTTGTGAAATATAGATTTTCAAAATATGACCTGATAATTCTCTGGATTTCTTGGGGGTCTGTTGTTGTGTTCCCCTTCTCATTTCTGATTTTGTTGATTTGGATACTGTCTTTCTCTGCTTTTTGGTTAGTTTGGATAAGGGTTTATCTATCTTGTTGACTTTCTCAAAGAACCATCTCTTTGATTCATTGATTCTTTGTATTGTTCTTTTTGTTGCAATTGTATTGATTTCAGAACTATGTTTCACTATTTCCTGTATTCTACCCCTTCTAGGTGAGTTTGCTTCCCATTATTCTAAGGCTTTCGGCTGTGCTGTTAGTTCTCTAGTGTGAGATTTCTCTAGGTTTTTCATATAGGCATCTAGTGCTATGAATTTTCCTATTAAGACTGCTTTCATTGTGACCCCCAAGTTTGGGTACGTTGTGGAATCATTTTCATTAAATTCTGGGAAGTCTTTGATTTCTTTCTTAATTTCTTCCTTGACTCAGAGGTGGTTCAGCTGAGTGATGTTTAGTTTCCTTGAGCTGGTAGGCTTTCTGTGATTTTTGATGTTTTTGAACTCTAACTTTAGGCCCTGGTGGTCTGATATGATACAAGGGATTATTTTCATTTTTTGTATGTGTTGATATTTGCTTTATGACCAATTATATGGTTAGTTTTAGAGAAAGTTCCATGTGGTGCTGAAAAATAAATATAGTTGTTTGCATTTGGGTGGAAGCTTCTGTAAATATCTATTAAAACCATTTGCATCATAACCTCTATTAGACTCATTATTTCTCTCTTGAGTCTCTGTCTGGTTGACCTATCTAGGGGAGAAAGTGAGCTATTGAAGTCTCCCACTATTAGGCTGTGAGAATTGATGTGGGATTTGGGCTTTAGCAGTGTTTCTTTTACATAGGTAGGTGCCATTATATTAAGGGCATAAATATTGAGGATTGAAATCTCCTCTTGTCCAATTTTTCCTGATATGAATAAGTAATGTACATATTGATCCCTTTTAATTGATTTAATTTAAAGTCCACTTTGTTCGATATTAGGATGGCAACACCAGCTTGTTTCTTAGGACCATTTTATTAGAAAATCTTTTCCCAACCCTTTACTCTGAGCCTGTGTCTGACTTTGTGGTTGTGGTGTGCTTCTTGTATGCAGCAGTAGGATGGTTTCTGTTCTTGTATCCATATTGTTACTGTGTATCTTTTTAATAGGTGAGTTGGGTCAATGGATATTAAGTGATATTAATGACCACTGATTGATAATTTCTGTTATTTTTGGTGGCAGCTTTTATGTATTTCCTTCCTCTGCGCTGTTTTTCTGTGGTATTAGTGATTGTTGTGGTTTCATGGATGTATCTGGGATTCTTAGGTTGGAGTTTTCCCTCTAATGCTTTCTGGAGGGCCAGATTGGTAGATAGGTATTATTTCAACTGCCTTTGTCATAGAATATCTTGTTTACTCCATCTATGCTGATTTATAGTTTTGCTGGGTATGGTAGTCTAAGTTGGTGTCCATGCTCTTTTAATGTCTGTATAACTTCTGACCAAGCCCTTCTTGCTTTCATTGTTTCCACTGAATAGTCAGGAGTTATTCTGATGGGTCTGCCTTTATAGGTAAGTTGGCCCTTTTCTTTTGCAGCTCTTAAATTTTTTGCTTTGTTTTGTATGTTGTGTGGCTTGATTATTATGTGGCAAGCAGACTTTTTGGGGGTTCAAATCTATTTGATGTTCTGTAAGCTTCTTGTATTTTTTTATAGGCATTTCCTTCTTTAAGTCAGAAAAATTTTCCTCTTTGATTTTATTGAATACATTATCTGTGCCTTTGAGCTGGAAATCTCTTTCTTCCATTCCTTTTTTTCTCAAGTGGGTCTTTTCATAGTGTCCCAAATTTCCTGAAGGTTTTATGGTATGGTTTTTTTGGTTTTGGTGTTTTCTTTGACTGATGCGTCTATTTCCACTATTGAGTCTTCCATTCTAGAGATTCTCTCTTTCATCTCTTGGATTCTGCTGGTTATGCTTGTATTTGTAGTTCCAGCCTTTTTCTTCAAATTTTCTATTTCCATCTTTGCTTCATTTTGTGCCTTTTTTTATTGCTTCTATTTCAATTTTTAGTTCCTGTAACGTTTCTTTCATTTTTGTTTACCTTTTCTGGGTTTTCTTTCAAGGATTTGTTCATCTCTTCCAATTTTTTGTTTGTATTTTCTTCTATTTCTTTAAGGGAATTTTTTATAGCCTCTTTGAAGGCTTCAATAATCTTCATAAAGGTGTTTTTGTTGTTCTTTCCTTCTGTTTCCTCTTCATTTCTCTGTTTAGGTCTTGTAGCTATAGAACCATCAGTTTCTTCTGGTGTTGCCTTGTTGTTCTTTATATTGTTACTTGTATTTCTGCAATGGCATCTCTCCATGGCTTCATTGGTTCATGATTAGTCAGGTCCTAGTCAGTTATGACAAGAGGGCTTGTGTGTCTCCTGTCTCCTCTGAGCAAGAGGTCTGCTTGGTCTCTGACTCTGCTCTGGACAAGGGTCATAATTTCAAAGTCTTAATCCTTCTCTGATGATGCAGTTCGCCCTCGAGGCGGGTCCCGGCCGTGCAAGATCCCTTCTTAGGGGTTTCTGGAGAAGGCCCCTCACAGCTAAAGCCTTGCTCTTTTCTGCTAGGGAGAGTCTGAGATCAGAGCCTAGGGATTGGCCCTGGTTGTGTGGTTATTTGAGAATACTTTGGCTCATGTATGTGGTCCATTAGACCTGGAACAGAATCCAAACCAGACAATGCTTGTAGTGTACATCACTTGTTAAACACCATACAAAACAGTGAAGTACTGCTGCTAGCTTTTGGATGTCTAATAGCCTTTATAGTTCCTCTCTCAGTGATTCAAACTCACATCTGGCCTCATGGTCAAACTATAGACATTGGATTTTTCTGTTAATTGACTCAGTAAATATTAATCATACAGTTGTAGGAGAAGCTGGAGATACTGTGATGAACCAAATAAAGTAAAAATCCCTGGCTACTGAGACTTCTTCCAACATTGGAAACATACATAAGTTAGATTATTGCATTTAAAAAAGGGTAAAAATTATGGGAAAAAATGGAAGTACTCTCCAGGATTTTGAAATAACAGTAGCATAGTCATGGGGGGCTTACAACAAAAGGTAACAAACCACAACTGATGAAGTCCAAACTGTGGACTCCATCCTTCCCTGGGCAAAGCAACAGAAGGAGAAAAGCAATATTATGGTGGGATGCCCTGAGTACTAGCAGCATTGCTGTGTGTGGGCAAGTGCACTGTAGCAGGCATTGAGGGTGGAAGGAGGGGTATTCTGGGCTGTGCTGTGGACTCCTATAGGCTTTGTGAAGAATAAGATGAGGAGGGAAACATGAGAGCCATTGCAGGGCTTAAGAGATGAGGAGTGACATCACCTGATTCATATAAAAAGAATCTGAAGAGAATGACAATTTTCCATTTTTTTACCCAGCTGTCAGCCAATCAGTGTATGGCATCACATCTATTCCTTCCTATTTCTTTCCTGCTTCTGAGATCTGGGCCATTTTTTGGTCTCTTACTGTAGCTATTACCACATTAGTAAAACTTTATTTGTTATTTGAGAAAATTTAGTAGGATTTTTGTTGTTGTTTGTGTTTTACTTTGTCTTCTTGCCTAGGTTTGTTCCATTTAAAGTAGTTCTTCCCAATATCTCCAGAGTAACTACTAGAGATTTGATGAAATTACACCCCAGCTAAAGACATCATTAGCTCTATTATTCTCCCTTCTGAAGAAATCCTCAAATCTTCAGTGTAAATTCTCATGTTATTTCCTTCAGTACTCAGCATCATATAGCCCTGTCCTATTTTACATGATATATTCTGCTGTATTGAACTTCCACAGTACACAGCACTTCTTTGCTTCTTATCTTTTAAGAATTACTACTCCAGGAAGCAAGCTTTTCTTGATGTTTAAATCTGGGTTGTTGACAATTTTTTTTTCTGCTCATATACCTTTCTCTACTCTCTATATGGAACTTACTCTATAGTCCAATGGCTCTCTTATGTCTAGCTTCCTACTGCTTAGGTTCGAATAAGTATTTGCTATACTGCTTATAACACATCAAAGACATTTCTGACACCTAGAATAAATTATGAGTAGGCACAAATTATAAATATCAACATTTTATGTATATTAATTACTTTTTTCCATGACCCAGTGAAACTCAAATATTTGTTTAATATGGGAAAGAATAATTAAGTGATAAAGGGATATTATAATTTTTAGTGTTTTCCATTTTCCTTGGATTGTCTAAGTAAGTGATGGTGATTCATGTCCAACCACTGGCCCTGTATATATATACATATGTCTATGTATATATATATACACATATATACACACATACATATACATACAATATACATACATACATATACATAGGAATTATAACATAAAAATGATAACAATAGATTTTTCTTTGGCCAAGTCTCATACTGAGTCTTCTCCAGCTTTCAATCTGAAAGAAGTGGTGTAAAAGGCCCACTTGGGAATATCATCTACTGAAAGAATCCATATAGCCCTGACTTAAATGGTGAACAACAGAGTTAGTGAGTTAAGCAGATATCAATTGTTTTTGCTGAGTTCTAATTACAATAAAGTTTCTGTTATTTAAGTTTGGGTTCAGCAGAAGCTTTCATAGTATGTGTGAGGCACACTTGGGTCTTCTGACTAGAACATTTGAGAATTTGAAGTTCTTCACTTCATGCTTATCTTACTTAGAAACAAGTCACTTTCTGTTACTTCTAATTCTGAAGCAATGGGGAAACAGAAATTCTAAAGATTTAATACTTTGCCAAATAAAAAACTAAGGTGTTAGGGTTGGTACAGATTTCATGTACTTAGGTTACAGACTACTAATGGCTGAAAGAATAAACCAAACCCATGTTGAAATAACTATAGCTAAGAAAATATTTCAATCCTTAGTCCCTTCTACATGCTTAAGATATTTTTTACATTTTCAATCTTGTATTTGTGACAAACTACATTTTTTTATTTTAATTTTGTTTCTGATGATTCACTTTTAATAGTGGTTAAATTCATTCTTTATGCAATTTATTTTACTGGTGCAATAAATGTTACTACATTTTCTTCACTATAAAATTTGAACACAGTTCTTTTTAACACCTGAATACATGTGTTGCTTATAAAGAATTCTCACTCTCTGTTGAATATTATTTTCAAATTTGCTTTAATTGCAAAACATTTGTATTCCTTGATTAAACAATATACATTGCATTCTTTCTGAAAGCACAGTTCTTCCTACGTTAGTGAGAAATAAATACTAATATTTTGGCCTAAATGTTTTTTTCTAATTTGTACTGGCGGCAAAATTGGTAACTGCACTAAGAATCAGAAAAACAAAATGAAGCTATTATCAAATTTTGCACTCTTCTACTTGTAATGAAACTTTTAAAAAAATATCCCCAAAAGAAAATATGTTTCTGGTTTTGTTTTTTTTTTTTAACTTTAGAAAAAATTTTATTAAAATATTTTACAGATATATCCTACGGTATTTTGAATTTTATCAAGGGCAAGTATTTACATCTCGTGTATTTTCTTTTTTTTCTGTATACATTTTTATTATTATTATTATTATTATTATTATTGTGAACAAAGAAGTCACGCTTTCTATCCCTGTATATTATTATTCAAGGTCCCTTCCCCCTCCCGCCACATCAGATCATCAAGAGAATAGTACAATTGTGGTTGTGGAATGAGAACAATTCTTACCTTGATTTTTGCACTGGACTAGAAAAGGCCATGTTTGGATTTCTGGCAAACCTCAGAACTAAACACTCATTTTGTGTTTTCTTCCCATTGGCTGCATAAATTTTTAAGCCATGAGGTAAATCAAGTGGAGGGATTAAAATCAGATGGTTTTGCATAGACTGCCAGTAATGAGGGCTAACACTTATTACATTAGACATTTTATATTTATATGGCCAAATAGGAAGAGTTGGCAGTATTGCTAAACACTACAATGAAAAGCATTTCTTCTCTATTCTTATAATAAATTTTGAGTTCTTAAAAGGCCACAGCCAAATAATAATTGTATTAAAAAAGAAAAACCTGTAGTCACATTCAAGTAGTAGTCATAGCCTTATGCAATTGTTGGATCTACAGTAGGTAGTTGTTGCAAAGTCCTTCCATTAAAATGATAATTATTGGTAATTTTATGAGCATAAAACTCATAGGGGAAAAGGGTCATTTACATAGTTACCTTTTTTTAAAAATTTATAAAATAAAGTCTATTTTATCCATGTATTCCCCTTGTTCCCCCTCCCTTCCCTCCGACTAGTCCCTCCCAGTCAGTATTCAGCCTCCCCGCTTCCTATCTCCCATCCTCTCCCCCAAAAAGGGCAAGAAGTACCAAGTTGGGTCTGCTTAATGTGGTGCATCCACTGCAGGCAAATCTGATTTCCTCATTCTAATATCAAGACTGGGTTAGGTGTTCTTCTGAAGGGAACAGGCTCCTAGGTTGCAGCCCGTGCACAGAAACACAGTCTGATCCCACCCCTCGAGGATCTACATACTGCCCATGTCATTTATTCGACAGTTGTCTACTCTTGGAGGGCCTAGCTCTTTTTCCCAGTGGTTCCCCAGAGGCTGTTCTTGATTCAGTGAGCTCCCCAGAGCTCCAGCGAGCCAGTGCTGTGGGGATTTACTTCATAATCCCTATCCCCTTGCTCATACAGACTTCCACCCCTGCCCCTGCCTGCTCTCAACTAGATCAGGAGCTCTGCCCAGGGCTCAGCCATGGATCTCTGTCTCCATCTCTATTCATTGTTGGATATAGGTTCTGTGAAGTCCTGTCTAGGCAACCCTTCTACTATTGGTTGGAGACCTAGTCAGGGATATCCTGTGAGTTCTTGGAGGTTTCCCTAGCACTCGGTCTCTATCCAACCCCACATAGTCTTCCACTATTAAGATCTCTCTCTCTCTCTCTCTCTCTCCCCTCTTTGTTGCTCCTCTCACTCCACCATCTCCTTCTCTCATGAATTGTTCCCACTTCTTCTTAGTCTCATCCCATTATGCTCCCAATTAGCTAAGGAGATCTTCTCTATTTTCTCTTTCTAGGGGACTCCCTGGATGTCTCTCTTAAGTTTCTTCAGATCCCAAACTTTCTTCAGTGGTTGTGGTTTGCAGCTTGGGTACACTTTGCTTTTTGTCTAAAGTCCACTAATAAGTGAGTATATCCCCCTCTTATCCTTCTGGGTTTTTGATACCTCGCTCAGGAGGATATTTACCAAATCTATCCATTTGCCTGCAAATTTTATGATTTTTTTTTCTGCTGAGTAGTACTCCATTGTGTAGATGTACCACAGTTTGTTAATTCATTCTTCAGTTGAGGGGCATCTAGGTTCTTTCTATTACAAATAATGCTGCTATGAACATAGTTGAGCTAAAGCCTATGGAGTGCAAATGTGCATCTTTAGGGTTTATGCCCAGTAGTAGTATTGTGGGATCCTTGGGGAGATTGATTCCCAGTTTTCTGAGAAACTGCCATACTGCATTCCAGAGTGGCTGAACAAGCTTACATTCCCACCAACAATTGAGGAGTGTTCCCCTTGCTCCTCAACCACTCCAGGATAGGCTGCCATCTGTGTTTTTGATCTTGGCCATTCTGACAGGTGTAAAGTGGTTTCTCAAAGTTGTTTTGATTTGCATTTCTCTGATAGCTAAAAATGTTGAGCAGTTTTCTAAGTACCTTTCAGCCATTTGCAGTTCTTCTATTGAGAATTCCCTTTATAGCTCTGAACCCCATTTTTAAATTGTGTTATTTAGGTTTTGGGGCTCTAGTTTCTTGAGTTCTGTATATATTCTACAGATTAGTCCTCTGTCAGATGTAGGGTTGGTGAAATTCTTTTCCCATTCTGTAGGCTATAGGTTTGTCTTACTGACTGTGTCCTTTGCCTTACAGAAGCTTCTAAGTTTCAGGAGGGGTCTCTCTGGCCCATGCAACACCATGTCCAGAGCAGAGTGAGAGGCTGGGAGAAACCTTCCCCAGCAATCCCAGGGGACACATAGCAGTGGCCTGGCCCTGCTTCCAAGGCAAGTTGTGTCATCACAGAGGGACATCTCTGTGTGTGATATTGTATGAAGGCTTTATAGTAATAGGCTTCTATATGCCTTTTCCAAAAGGTTTTACATGTTAGTTATCCCTCCCCAAAATCTCTCTTAGAGCTTACCCTCACATCTCTAACCTCACTTTAACCCTTCTTGTTCCATTTTTTCACCTTCATCCTTTTTGTTTGTGTTTTTTGTTTCATGTACATTTTTGACATTTTCATTTAGTAGTTTTTTTAAATATACCAACCACAGTTCCCTTTTTCTCTCCTCCTCTCACTCATCCTCAGTTTGTTTCCAGCCCCATCCACTTATTAAAGTGGAGAGGGACTTCACATCTTTAATCTTTTATACTACTGTAATCTATCTCATCTCCTTGTAAGGCCCCTCCCTCCCACAAGAGCTCTTTACTAAATTTCTGACCTCTATGAGTATTCTAAATGGAAGATACTTATCTGATGATTCAATACTAACATTCAGATATGAGAACAAACATGTGTGTTATCTTTCTAGGTTTCGGTTCTCTCATTGGAATAATTATTTCTAGCACCATCTATTTACTTGTGAATTTATTTTCTTCACAGTTGATTAATATACCACTGTGTAAATGTGCCACAGTTTTAATTATCCATTCATTAATTGAATGACATCTAGGTTGCTTCCATTTCTTGAGTTTTGTGGTTGAGTAGGTATCCTCATAGCAAGATATAAAGTTGCATAAGTATATGCCCCAGAATGATATGGCTGGGTCATGTCATAAATTTATTTTTAGCTTTTGAGGACCCTCCACAGAGATTGTACCAGATTTTATCAACAGTACCATTGAATGCACATTTTCCTTTCCCCATATTCATTCCAATACCAATTGTCATTTGTTTCTTTGATATTTGCTAGTCTGAATGGGCAAGATAAACTCTCAATGTAATTTTCATTTCCATTTCACTATGGCTAAATATGCTGAACTTAAAAAAAAAATCTCAGCTCTTTATATGTCACCTTTTGAGAACTCTATGTTTAGATTCACAATCCATTAAAACTTTATTTAATTTGCATGGGTGTTTTGTCTGCATGTATGTCTGTGTACCTCGTGTGTCCTTTGTGCTTGTGGAGAACAAAAGAAAGCATCAGATCTGTTAAGGCTGGAGTTATAACAGGAGGGTGCCATTATGTATTTGCTGGGAACGAAGCTCTGGTCTTCTGGAAGAAGAGCCATTTCCCTGAAGCAGTGAGTCATCTCTCCAGCCTCACTTGCACATTTTTTAATTGGATTGTTTATTTTCTTGTTTCCTTGTTTTTAGAGTATGTATTTTAGAAACTAACTTCGCCAAAAATGGAGAAAGACATGTTCCCATCCCCATTGATTCTCTGGGGAGTCTTCTCTCAGATACAGTGTCCTTTTTTATGTAGAACATTTTAGTTTCAAGGAGTCCCATTTATTAGTTTTTGGTCTTAATGCCTTGGCTACTGGGGTCTGGTTCAGAAGTCTTTCTGTGTCTATAAGTTTGAGTGGAATCCTCCTTTTTCCTCTAATAGAGATGTATCATGTTTCATGTTGAGGTCTGTTTGGATTTGAGTTTTATACGGGGTGCATATACAGTCCTATATGCAGCCATCCAGTTTAATACGCATTTGTTGAAGCTGTCATTACTCCAGTATGTATTTCTGACTTCTTTGTAAAAAGACAGGTAGTCATATGTATTACGATAATTAACTCACTGTGAGATCTATATTAAGTAATGTTTATTATCTAAAAGTCACTTACAAAAAAGGGGGTGTTCAGGGAGGGGAGAAAAGGTGGAGATGCAGTGTGCTGGAGGGTTTCCAACTGAGCAGTCCTTCCTAACCACGCCACAAGTCCAGAAGCAAGGGCTGCTGGGCTCCTCCCTCTTCCGGGCTTCTCTCTTTACTTTCAGCGCTCTTTCCAGTTGATCACGCCCTACCCGGCTCCAGTACTTTTATGCCATGGAGTTTACCTGGGTAGCTTCTGGTTTCCCGCTACATCTCCCCCTTTTGTCTAAATAAGAAAGTTCTAAACTAAGTATAAAACTATATACTATAGGGATCATCATAAGGTAGTGACTGGGGAAGAGAAAGGTACTAACATAAGTGAGGTCAAACTACCACTAACAAACAACAAATACGAGGTGCATTTTAATGTCTAGAATGTTGATACGAGGAAATACACAGGGATTGCTTCAAAACTGTTTATCTCGAACAATAAAGTTCTAATACCTGAGTGTCTTTGCTAAGATGTGAAGTAATAACAAACTCAACTATCCAGTCTTCAACACCATCAAGACCTAAGAAGGAAAATATATACCTGAAGTAGGAATCATGATGAAGTAACTTCCAAAATTTAGGAGAAGACCATGGCAGTTAACTACCTAGACAGTCATCCACCACTTCTCTGTACAATGGGAGTATCCACCCTTGTGGCTACTGGCCTAGGATGTTTGACAAGTCTCTATAGAAGCAGGGTATTTTTGGGTAAAACCATCTTATCCTGTCTAGGCAGGCTTCAGCAGTCTCTATCCTTCATCCTGCTCAGTGGAAATGCTCTCTGTATGCTGTAAATAAAGGATTGTTTTGGCCTATGCACAGCACTGTAGAAGTGGGTGGAGAATCAGAGGCAGGCAGGTAGGAGAAGGGTGAAGTTAGTCAGTTTCCATCCGACCCCCGAAGGAGGAACATGTAGAGGTACAGGTGAACCATGGGCTGAGCCACGTGGTGGGAAGATTAATGGAAATGGGTTGAATTAAGATGAAACAGCTAGCTAGTAATGTGCTTAAGATGTGGGTCAAACAGTATAAAGTATATAAGTGTCGGGGCTGGAGAGATGGCTCAATGGTTAAGAGCACTATCTGCTCTTCCAGAGGACCTGGGTTTGATTCCCAGCACCCACATGGCAGATCACAACTGTCTGTAGTTCCAGTTCCAGGCAAACACCAAGGCAAACAAACAAACAAACAAACAAACAAACAAATAAATAAAAAGTTGTAAAAAAAATTTAAAAAAAAGTATATAAGCGTCTTATTCATTTCTTGGGGGGACAAAAGCCACTGCAGACCAGGTCACAAAACCTCGGGCCCGGGTAAACTTTCTACAACACATATGTGTATAGACTTTTACATGGGTTTTTAATTTTATTGTATTGATTGATGATGTGTCTGTTTTTATTCCATAACTATATATTTATTATTATAGTTCTGTAGTATAACTTGAAATCAGGGATGGTGATCATTTTCAGCAATTATTTTATTGTCTAGAACTGTCTTAGGCATTTTGATTTAAAAAATAAAGTTTAAAAAAATCAGAAAATTCAAGAGAAAATTTCATGAAAAATTGATTTGAAAGTTGGATGGGAATTGTTTTGAGTCTATAAATTGTTATTGATAGGATGGCTATTTCCACAATATTAATCCTACCAATTTGTAAGCATGAGAGATCTTTCCACTTTTTTTTTTCTTCTTAAGTTTATTTCTTCAATAACTTAAAGGTTTTTTATTTATATAAGTCTTCTATTTCCTTAGTTGGATTTATTCCAAGATAATTTTTGGAGGTAATTGTGAGTTAAATTGTTTCTTTGATTTCTTTCTTGGTGTATTTATTGTTGATAAGGTAAGAAGTCTACTGATTTTTTTGTGTTAATTTTATAGTCTGATATTTTTATCAATTAATTTATCAGCTGTAAGAACTTTTTGGTGGAGCTTTTGGGTGGTTTTATATAAAAAATCATATTATTTTCAAATAAAGCTAATTTGATCTCTTTCTATAATTGTATTCCCTATCTCACTTGACTAACTGTTAAGACTTTAAGCACTATACTAAACATGAATGGTAAGAGTAGGCATGCTTATCTTGTTTTTTATTTTAATGGAAATGCTTTGAGTTTTTCTCCATTTAGCATGATATTGATTGTGGACTTGTTGTATGTTGCCTTTATTATTTTGATAGATGTCCTCTGTATTCCTAGATTCTTCTGAGCTTTTATCATATAAGAATACTGGGTTTTATCAAAAGTGTTTTCTGAATCTAATAATGTGATTATATGCTTTCATATGTTTATGTGGTAGATTGCTTCAGTTGATTTGTATATGTCGATTCCTTTCTGCCTCTGTGAGATAGAGCCTACTTGGTTATGGTGGCTAATCTTTGTGATGTGTTCTTAAATCAGGCTTGCAAATATTTTATTGAGAATTTTTGCATCTATGTTAATTAGACTGGGTGACACACACACATATTAGATCTTTATGTGGTTTTAGGATCAGAGTAACCTTGGCTTTATAAAGAGTTTGAAAATATTCTTTTCTGTTCTATCTTATGGAATGATTTGATGCATATTGGCATATTGGCCTTGAAGGTTTGGTAGAATTCTATAATTAGATTAAGTTCTTGCTAGTCACTGACCCATCTGCACCTCAGCAAACAGTATGATCAACCACTCATGCTGTGGAAAACTAAACATTAAAACTGTACTCATTCTCTGAAAAGGAAAAAAGGACAATTTTTTTTTTTGGACAAAAAGTTTTAAAATTTGAAGACATGGATGTTCTTCCCCTGCTGTTTTGTCCTCATTTGTTTTGTTCATTTTAACAGTTTCTAAGCTGGTAGAGAACTGAGCTAACAGCTGGGAACACTTGCCTATCTAAGATGAAAACTTACAAGCTATTTATGACCTATGGTTCAACTGCCTTCCTACCGGAACCTGTTTCTTCCCCACCTCCAATTGAAGGAAAACAGACTCACAAAGTCATCAATAAGAGAATATTCTGTGTCTCAAAATAAAAAGTATATGTGTTCTCAGCCAACAAGAATATTTTGATGAAAGTGCTTCCCAGCAAAAATGGCCTGAAAATGCTGCAGCCATGCTCCCTATTTGCTTCAGCTTGTGCCAAGCTCACATCATCTTTTAACAAGGCTGGGGAGGAAAGAGCTAGAAAAGCAAAAGGCTGGTTGGAGCCACACTGACAATCCTGCTGGGTAAGGATGATGTTTCCCTTTTATTTCTGCTTTCAACTGCAACAAAGCTGGCATATTCAAAACACAAAAGTCATGTTCCTGCTGTGACTTCCCAAAGTGTTTCTCAAAATACCCATATAGAAGCTGCTCAACCAGCCACATTCATGAGCATCTGGACAGCTTTTTTGACTGGTCATAAGCACACTGACTTCACTTTTCAAGTATGTTTGGTGTGTAATATCCTGTTTCTTGCTTTTGAAGTCTCATGATTCCAGGATAGATTGAACATGGCTTGATTGATACCCTAAAAGTCAGATATGTCTGTAGGAAGATCCACCCCTGACTTTTTCATGAATTAATCTGGGAACATGGGCAGAGTACTAGGAATCCTGGGCCTGTCATTTCTAGTGTGCCCCCACAAGTAGGCGTGTGTTTAATGCTGACCTTTCGTAGTCATTGCTTTCACAGCTTTCAGTGAAGAGATGTAACAAGATGACAAGTGAAGAAGCACAATGTGATTGCAGTATGGCCAGCAAGAAATACATAGGGTTGTATCCAGTCCAAGTTTCCATCAGTTCCAGTAGCCCAAAAGAGTGAGTCAAAACCCCAGTGCACATCCGAAGAACCCATCAGAATGAGTGACTTTTATATTTCTTTTTTTTAAAAAAATATTTTCATAAAATGAAGTCATTTTTATCTATGTATCCCCTTGTTCCAACTCCCTTCCCCCTCTAGATCCCTCCCAGTCAGCCTTCAGTCTCCCTCCTCAACATCCTCCCACTCTCTCCCCAGAAAAGGCAAGAAGTTCCAAGATGGACTAGCTCAGCATCCACTCCAGAAAAGCCTGATTTCCTCATCCTAATGTCAAGGCTACCTTAGGTGTTCCACTGGAGAGAATGGGCTCCGGGGTGCCAGTCCCTGCAAAGAAACACAGTCTGATCCTTCCCCTCGAGGCTCCACATATTGCCCATGTCAGTGACCATTTGCCTGTCCTTGGAGGACCTAGTTCCCTTTCCTGATGGTTCCCTGGTGGCTGTTCTATATTTAGTGAGTTCCCCAGAGCTCCAGCCAGATATCACTGTGAGAATTTTCCTCATAATCTCTATCCTGTTGCTCATATAGACACTCTTCCCCTGCTATCAGTTGGACCAGTAACTCAGCCCAGTGCTCAGCCATGTATCCCTGCTCTACCTCTATTCATTGTTGGATGTAAGTTCTGTGATGACACTTAGTGTGGCATTCATTTGATTATAGGGGAAGTCCTGTTTAAGCAACACCTTCGCTATTGGTTGGAGACCTAGCCAGGAACATCCTGTGAGTTCTTGGAGGTTTACCTAGTACCAAGTCTTTTTCCAACCCGACATTGGCTTCCTGTATCAAAATCTCCATCTCTCTCTCTTTTTCCCATCTTTGTTGCTCCTCTCAGTCTACCATCTCCTTCTCTCATGATTTGTTCCCACTTCTTCTTAGTCTCATCCCATTATGCTCCCAATTAGCTAAGGAGATCTTCTCTGTTTTCTCTTTCTAGGGGACTCCCTGGATGTCTCTCTTAAGTTTCTTCAGATCCCAAGCTGTTCAGTGGTTGTGGTTTGCAGCTTTGGTATACTTTGCTTTTTGCCTAAAGTCCACTAATGAGTGAATATATCTCCCTCTTATCTTTCTGGGTTTTTGATACCTTGCTCAGGAGGATATTCTCCAAATCCATCCATTTGCTTTTGAATTTTGGATGTAATTTTTTTTTTTTTAAAAAAAAAAAAAACCTGCTGAGTAGTACTTCATTGTACAGGTGTACCACAGTTTGTTAATCCATTCTTCAGTGAAGAACCATCTAGGCTGTTTCCAGATGAAGAAGTAATGTCATCCTGGTCTCTTTTAATTGATTTTAGTTTGAAGTCTTTTTTGTTAGATGTTAGGATGGCAACACCAGCTTGTTTCTTGGGGCCATTTGATTGGAAAATCTTTTCCCAACTCTTTTCTCTGAGTCTGTGTCTGTCTTTGAAGTTGAGGTGTATTTCTTGTATGCAGCAGAAGGATGGCTTCTGTTTTTGTATCCATCTTGTTAGTGTGTGTCTTTTCATAGGTGAATTGAGTCCATTGATATTAAGGGATATTAATAACCACTGTTTGTTATTTCCTGTTATTTTTGGTGGTGGCTTGTGTGTATTTCCTTTCTTTGGACTTTTCTTCTGTGGGATTATCAATTTTTTTTTTGTTTCATGGGTGCATCTGGGTTCCTTATGTTGGACTTTTTCCTCTAGTGCTTTCTGTAGGGCAGGATTTGTGCATAGGTACTGTTTAAATCTGATTTTGTCATGAAACATCTTGTTTACTTCATCTATGGTGATTGGTAGTTTTGCTTGGTATAGTAGTCTGAGTTGGTAGCCATGCTATTTTAGTGTCTGTATAACTTCTGACCAGGACCTTCTTGCTTACATTGTTTTCACTGAATAGTCTGGTGTTATTCTGATGGGTCTGCCTTTATAGGTAAGTTGGCCTTTTTCCTTTGCAGTCCTTAACATTTTTTGTTTGTTTTCTATGTTTTTTGGCTTGATTATTATGTGGTGAGCAAACTTTTATTGGGGGATCTGATCTATTTGGTGTTTTGTCAGTTTTTTGTATCTTTATAGGCATTTCCTTCTTTAGGTTGGGAAAGTTTTCTTCTATAATTTTATTGAATATATTATGTATGCCTTTGAGCTGGTATTCTCCTTCTTCTATTCCAATTATTCTCAGGTTTGGTCTTTTCATGATGTCCCAGATTTCCTGTGTTGTGTTATGGATCTTTTGGTTTTAGTGTTTTCTTTGACTGATGTATCTATTGTATCTTTTACTCCAAATATTCTCTCTTCCATCCCTTGGATTCTGTTGGTTATGCTTGTATCTGTAGTTCCAGTTTGTTTCTTCAGATTTTCTATTTCTCCCTTTGCCTTCTTATGTGCCTTATTTATTGCTTCTATTTCAATTTTCAGTTCCTAGAATGTTTCTTTCATTTGTTGAGATTCCTTTCCCTGGTTTTATTTCAAGGATTTGTTAATCTCTTTCAATTTTTTGTTTATATTTTCTTGTAATTCTTTAAGGAAATTTTTTATGTCCTCTTTTAAGGCTTCTATAATCTTCATAAAGTTGATTTTAAGGTTGTTTTTTTTTTTTTTTTCTGTTTCCTCTTCATTGCTTTGTTCAGGTCTTGTTGTTGGTGCCTTGTTTTTCTTTATATTGTTATATGTATTTTCACACTGGCATCTGCTCATTGTTTCCTTGGTTTACTCTTAGTCAGCTCTTAGTTGGCTCTTAGTCGGTTGTGGGTCCAGGGGTTTTATGTCTCCAGTCTTCTCTGTACATGGGTCTGCCTGATCTCTTACTCTGCTTTGGACATGGGGTCTGCACAATTAGATGTCTGTATGTAATGATGTAGCTTGCTTTGAAGGTGGAGTTTGTTTGTGGGATGTCCCTTCTGCTGTGTGTTTCTGGGGATTGCTGGTGTGGGGGGGTGTTCTCCCAGCTTTGTTTGCTTTAGGGCAGAGCTGGATGTAGGGCAGAGATGAGGCTGTGTCCCTGGCTTCAGAGAGGAGGTCTACAGGTGTCCTAAGAACTGGAATGTGCTCACCTCTTACTCTGCTCTGGACACTGGGTCTGTCTGCACAATCTGTCGACTTTTATATTTCTATTAATCAAACCACACACAAGTTTCTTTTCTTTTGGTGTATTTATAGTTTGAATAATCATCTGAGATAGAATTAAAAAAAGTGTTTGTTCTTTTCCATTACATCAATTATTTACAAAGGAGAAAATGAACCTGGTTATTCAAACTATAAAGACATCAAAAGATTTGTAAAATGCCAGCATCTATTTTACGTCAAGCTATTTTAGAACGAAGCACTACCTTTGGAAATTTGCTTTCTTTTTTTACAATTCTAATTGTGAAATTGAAAAAAAGTCAGGTGTACATTATGACTTATTCCCCCCCCCCCACAACACAATGTTTAGATATAGAGGCAGTAGAGGCAGTAGATTCAGGAGTTCAAGACCCATCTCAGCTATATAGTGAGTCAGTCTAGGTTACAAGAGATCCTGTCTTAAAAAAAATGTCTTCTGTCAAGGATAGATCACATGACATATTGACATACTATATGCAGACTGTGAGACTAAAAACAATGTGTTTTACGGTATTTTAAAGAAATCTTTTTCGGATTCCAACTTGTGCTTCAAATTGTAGCCTGGAAATTTGGCTGCCAGTATCCATAAAACAAGTCAAATTTGAGAACATTAGTTTAGAACAATATTTAGATACACTTCATAGGCTTAGTTGTAGCCTGAGGAAGGTGGCCCAGTTGCCAGAGAGTTTGCCCAGCACACACGAAGCTCTGACTTGGCTCCACAGCACCAAGACACTGGGCCTGGTGGTGCATGTCTTCAATCTAAGGATGCAGGCATGAAGGTAAAAAGATGAGAAGCACAAGGTCATTCTCTACTCTATGGCAAGGCAGATTGAGCCTGGTACACAAGCCTCTTAAAACTCAACTTATTTATTGGAAAAAATTAATTCAAATAATTGCTAGTTTAAATTTTGGGGTGTAGGGGTTATCTCACAATTTAAGTAAAATATAAATAAATGTTTACTAGTACTAGATTTGTCTGATTTCTTCCTTTGAAATGTTTTGTCTGTAATTCTACAATGTCAAGTTTCAATGGGTTTTAATTCTATTCTAAAATAAAACTATTTTATTGTTTTTAAGGAACATAATTGTTTTGTGAAAATGTAAATGTCACTGAGATTAATGATTCCATGCAAATGTAATTTTTTTCCTTTAACACAGAGAACAGTAATAGCAAGATTACTTTTGGAAAAGTGTTCAAGTAGTTTATGGCTGGAGGAATATTTTATGGACAATATCTCTAGTTGCCTTTGGCTAAGAAATAAAATCAGACAGTTGAGAATCTCCCACAGGATAGTTTTGGAAAATCTTTCATTGCAGTGGAATGTGTGTTGCTCCCATTGGCTGATAATAAAGCTGTTTGGCCTATGGCAAGGCAAGATAATGTTAGGTGGCACAATTAACCTGGAGACAGAGGTGAAGGGCACAGTCAGGGCAGACAAGCCAGCTGCCCAGAAAGCAAGACATGTAAAAACATGAGGCAACAAACACAGAGAAGAAATATGGGTTAATTTAAATGTAGATTCAGTGCTTCTGGTCTGCAGAATTGTTTGATGCAGCCGGGAAACGTTGTTCCTGTTGCTCATGCTTAAACAAACATATTCAGTGTTCAAAACTGCATCACCACATCTGGTCCATCATCTGTGAAAGTGACAGGTACCCTTTTTTGGCTTCAGTCACAAAATCTGCTTAGAGGCATAACATATATGGAAAGAAAAGAAAGCCAGCTATACATTATTAACAGGAATATTGCCAGGACAGTGAAATAAAATAATTAGAGCAAACAGGGTTTTAAAAATTAATTCCTTTTGTGTGTGTGTGTGTGTGTGTGTGTGTGTGTGTGTGTGTGTGTGTGAGAGAGAGAGAGAGAGAGAGAGAGAGAGAGAGAGAGAGAGAGAGAGAGAACTCACATACTCACGTGGTGGCCAGAGGACATATTTAAGGTAGGCTGTCAGTCCTGTCATTGTGGTGTCTGGCCGAGGCCGGTTTCTTGCTGTTCCGGCTGTTCCTTGTGTCAGTCACAGGTTGTCTAAAAGCTGTGAGCTTTTGGTGGATTCTCCTCTCTCTGCCCCGGCTTTCCAAGGCATAGTGGAGTTACAATCACAGATGTGTGACCCAGAACTGGCTTTTTACGTGGGTTAAGGGGACTGAACTCAGGTCTTCAGGTTGAGTGAAAGTGTTTTTATACACACTTCTTTTGTGCCTTGGGAAGGTTTTGACCTTGGCCTGTCAGCAGTGTTAGGAGACTTGGGAAAGGCTTGGCCTCTCAAGCCAATCTTAACTTCCCTTACAGTAATAAGCAGACACTATACACAGGCTTGGAAAAAATGTAAATTACAAAACAAAGTCAAGTTGTAAAGGTGAGTCATATCCAACTCCTTTGTGCACAGGTGAAGGTGACAGTATAGGTCATTGTTCTGTAGAGTTTTTGAGTCATCCAGAGTGGATATTTTTCCTGTTTCTCTTTGCCAGTATTTCCTTTTTTTTTCATATCAAAGATTAATATTTATTGAAGGGTTATATACACAGTCTCTGATACAAATTAAACCTTAAGAAATTTATTTATTTAACTTTTTTGTCTTTCCTTTTTTATTATTATGAATAAAGTCACATTTTCTATCCGTGTATATCCTTGTTCAAGGTCCCTTCTCCCTCCCACCCCTTCCAGTCACTCTCACATTGCTAATCTGCTCCTTGAGAATGCAGGAACAAAACAGGAAGGAAGGTCAACATTCCTCGGGTGTCAGTGGGGTCTGGCCACACCCCATACAGAGCCCTAATACCCCAAAGCTACACCTCTAAGCTTCCCTAAATAATACCTAAATCCCACTACATACATGTATATATTTTAATTTCCTAAATTCTGCAATATGAGTAACATCTATTTGATAATAATGATTAGGAAGAAGGCTTCAAAGATTTACTTCAAAATGAGGCCCAGGCAAATATTGTGGACATATTGCATTGTGTTACAATTTTATGAGCAAGTTCTCTAGTAAGGCCTGTAGTCAGAAGTTAATGGCCATCCTATCCTCAAGGTCCAAACCTGCCCAAAGCTGCTCTGCCCCCAAAAATGACTCTGATGCTTATATTAATTACAAACTTTCAGCTTATTTCTTATTGCCAGCATGTCTTAAAGACTCTTCCAAGGGTTCTGAGTAAAGTGGGGACCAAAGCGTGGGTTTTGGCAGCTAATGGGGAGGTTCTCTAGTAAGGAGCTCCCATCGTTGATCTGGTTGGGCCTGGGACAATACAAGGTTCTCTGTTATTTGTCACTGGTGGGCCTTACAACACTGGGTCATGCTCTCTTTCTACAACCTTGAGAACCAACCCCAGGTTGAGAGCATTCTGAGGTGGGAAGAATGCTCCTGTCTCTCCGCAGGCAATCTGTATACAGACCACTTTAAGGGAGGACAGTTGAGTGACACCCATGATTTTCCCTATGGTCATGTACTATGACTTAAGAAAGGTTGGCAGTTCTATCATTTCATTAGTTACAAATGTATCGGTGAAATTTGACATAGAATTTTGTATACCTGAAGTGATGAAGTGGTGAGATTTTACAGTTAAGTGAATAAAAAAGTTAAATAGTAAACTAAGGTTTTTTTCTGATATTGATCCCTGGTCATCACTAAAGCCTGTTTTGTTTTCTAGATTTCTGTTTGATGATGATATATACTGACAAAGATTTTGAAAAATAGACATTACCAAAACCTCGGATTCATCTAATTTATCCCATCAAAGAAACATCAAAAGCCCAGTTGATCTGGGAGGAGCTTCTTTGTATTTAGTTATTTGTACTTAAAAGGTTTCTAGGACTTGAACTGACCACACTGTGGCTCTCTAGTAACTTCTCTCTTAGGATGCTTTTAGCAGATGAAGATACCTATGGTACAAGTAGTGGATCTCTAGTGAGTTTTGTCTGGAGATATCAAAGAGCTCCATTGTGAAGTTGTAGAGCTCCAGGTACTGGTTATGTGTGATCCACATACACCCTCTCTGGGTAATAAATGCAAACAATTACCAGCCTTTTGAATATTGAGAAAACTATGAAACAAATCTGCTTCAGGGATTCTGCTTAAGTGTCCGTCAGGAAATCCATTACTCTAGGAATTTAGATGAATGACATTTCTGAAGTGGTGTGTGGGTTTGAAGTAATAGCATCTTCATGACCTACAGCTGGAAGATTATGAAATCTAGGGAGAACTAATTGTAAGAATTCTTGAGTTAACAAATCTACTGCCCACTGTCCTTGTCTTGATCCTTCCTTTATTGCAAGGAGTTCCCTACCCTACCTCTCCCACTTCTCTTTTGTTTTCATGCGCATAGGGGAAACATGGCTGGAAAAGAGATAGAGATGAGGAAAAAAAGACAAGAAAGCTCAGAATACTATTTTTCTAGGTCAGTTTAGCCTTCGTTCATAGTTCTGAAGCTAAACAGAATATAACGGCCAGTGTTTGCTCCATGACTTTCACGGTTGACTTATATATGAGCCCGGCATTTACTGAGGTGATCTGTCCCCTTGAAGCTGCAAGCTGCTTTGTGGTTTCTAACACATGTCTTCTCACTTTCTACCTACTGACTTGACTAAAGGGTAAGCCTGGGCTTTATTTCTGTCATATGATCTCTAAAATTTTGCATAATATATCTTTTATATTTGTGTGTTCAGCTCTTAACCATCACTGAGTATTTTTATTATACCTAGTTCTGACTTCTCCTCCTTAACACTACCTCTTCTTTTCAAACAAATTTTGGCCTCTAGTCTGTTAACATAACTTTATTCCAATTTGCCTCCCTTTGATGTTCTACTTTGAGATGAATTTACTAGGGATTTCTGTGGTTCACTTAGCTTCCTATCATATCTTTCTTGCCAGGCAGGCCTAAAGATAAATCTTGCTATTTCCTCCATCAGTGCAGCCACTAACACCAGGCAAACCTGAATATAATTCAACCACTGCTGACTAGCTCTCCACTTCAGCAAAGCTATTGATGCTCTCATACCTGTCATCTACCACAGACCATCAAAAAGCAATGCCTTCTTTGCAGTGATTCCATGGCTTCCAACGAGAAAGAACGTAATGCACACAATATATTAATCACAACGATACATACTTTAGATACTTGATGATGGATAGATAGTTCCTCCACCTACCTCAGAGGATATTGCTAGAGAAAACAGCTTTAAGGCTATTCTATGTTCTTGCTGTCCAATAATAGGCTAGAAATGTTATACATTTTCAAGTTACTTTTATCTTAATCAGTGTTTTTGGTGGCTACCAACAGAATAAGTGCTAATTTTATCTTTTTCCCCATTCCCTTACTTATTCTCTTCCTCTCTTTTTCATTCTCCATGCTTTTCCTTTTTTAACTTTTATTTTCTTTCTTGACAAAGTGGAACAAGAAATAAATTTAGAGGAACACTTACATACATATTTAGCAAGAAGGTCATGGTGCAGGCAACTTACTGCATCTCAGATGCCTGCCCATCTGTGTATTCTTCAGACTACTCGCCTGAGGTATGAACCAAAGGTTAGTTTTGCCCACTTGTAAACTCTGCACATGCACATGGACTCCTTTTCTATTTCTGCTTTACTTTGTTCAAGACTCAGTGAGATTCTTCACGTATTTTTAATACTTAAGTCTCACCCCAGTCTCCTTAAAAAGACATTTGCTGAGGGCTGTCAGTTCACAGTTTTGATGCGCAAACAGTATCTGTGGCTAACTTTGCAGAAATGTCTCCCAGAGCCTCACTGCTCAGCTGGCCCAGTCCATTTTTTTACAGCTGAGAGACTGCCATCATGGCCACAAGCTGTGGATACATGTTGTTGAGCTGAGAAGGAGGGTTACATCTTCTGCTCTGTGGCTGATAGGCTAAATTGAGATTATCTGTGAAAAAAATTAACCAATCTTCTTTGTAACTTCACTCCTAATTTGAAGCCTAGAAGTATCTCAATCCTAGGTTCCAACCTATGATGTTGAACAACCTTTTTATATGGATCATTTAAGACCACCAGAAAACACAGATATTTACATTATGATTTATAACAGTAGCAAAGTTGCAGTTCTGAAGAAGCAATGAAAATTTATGATTTGGGGTCACTACAACATAAGAAACTGTATTAAATAGTCAAAGCATTAGGAAGGCTGAGGACCAGTGACAGGAAGTCAAACTCCTGAGACTTGCTGTAAGGAAATGTTATTTGTTAAATGTTAAATGTTATTTGCTGTAAGGAAAATCTGTAGCATTCTCAAGATTTCTTAGTCTCAGTTATCAGTCATTCATCTTCTTGCTACCTTGCAAAATTTTGTCAAAATCTTTTTTTTTTTAAATCTTTCTTCCAATTAGTAACCCTGTTTCTCGGTCTGTATCTAGAATAGAATTGTCATGAATATAGCTCACATTCCAAAGCAGAAATTTACTTTTTCCAGTCCTGAATGTTGTCCCTATCTCTTGTTGGAAAAATGTGTCTCTTTTTCCAACTCTCTACCCAGTACAATGCATTCTATGCCTGGCAGTTGCCCCCAGCTTCTATTATCTCAGGTTACCCTCTCCATTAATAACGTCTCTTTGTATTGTTACCAGTTTTTTACTGGTGTGAGAAATTAGGAGGACAAATCTGTCTATTGTTGGTAACTCTATTTTCTGTGAGCTTTTGTTCCACCAAAATCCCTTTTATTCTCAGATGTACAATCTCAGAATTGAGAGAAAAATGAATCAGTGCCCATGGTGGTTTGAATGAATGCCCCCTATGGGTTCGTATATTTGAATGTTTGGTTCCCAGTTAGTGGGTGCTTTAGGAAGAATTAGGAGGTGTGGCCTTGTTGGAGGAGGTGTGTTACTGAGCATGTGCTATGAGCCTATGTCAGGCACAGCCTCTTGCTCTTTTCTTCCAACTTGTGAATAAGAGGTAAGCCCTCAAATACTTCTCAGCACCATTCCCACTGCCTGACACCATACTCCCCACTGAGATGATTATGAACTCACCCTCTGAAACTGGAGGCAAGCCCCCAGTTAAATGTTTTCTTCCTTTAGGAAGTTGTCCTGAACTGTCCATTGGTAGCAACATCTTTCACTTTCCTTGAGTTCCTTCAAGTGACCTTTTGCTACAGTGTCTTTCAGCTGCAATTTGTATATTCATTGTCAGTCTTCTCCGGCTGTAATGTGTTCAGGGAGCTCTTCTACATTGCAATGCCCTATTCTCAACAGTGACTGGTCTGCTGTAATTATTTCCAGCTAGCCTGACCTCTTCCTTGAGGGCTCAGGAACTACAACAAAACTTTCCGATTTGCATCTGGCATACTTTTCATTCTTTGTGGTATTTCTAACCTATAGCACACCTTTGTCAGCCATTACTGGTCCCATTTGAGCTGGTCATTTGGTGTCCTTTAGAATGTAGAATAAACATCAGGGACAGGGCTTGCAGTAAACCAATCACAATGCAGAAAGGTTTAGGAGCTCTGATTATGTATGCCTTGATGCATTAAAACTTATTGGCTGAGTGTATATGAACTGTTTCAGAAGAAAGTGCTATGTTTAATACTGTCCTGTAAACATTTGTGTGTATGTGTTCTATGATGTAAACACAAACACACATGCACATTCATGTTCATTTGCATGCCTGAGTAACATTATAACATTTTATCGAAAATGTATGTTACTATTAGCTTCAATGTTTCTTTCTGCTGGTTATTTTGATTTTTAAATTAAATTAAATTTAAATTTCTTTTTAAGATTTAGCTATCTCTAAGTTAAAACCTATTTATCATATCTATAATCCTTATTCCCTAATTCATTATAAAAATATTTCCTCCTCTACCTGTTCATTTAATCATCTTCCCTAAGGACAGTATTGGTTGACTTTGTTTGTTTGTTTGATTTTTAGGAGTGTTTGTCACACTGGCCCTTCCAGCCTGAGCATGAACCCCTTTTTACTTGCCTTGTCTTTCCTCACATTTTTGTGTCCCAGTTTTCTTGCTTTCTGCATTTTTAGTATTCCTACCCTTGTTTTTCACAGTGTCTTTTTTTTATTTTGTATTTATCAAGAAAAACAGTAAATTGAATTTAAAATGCTGATAAGTTAACAATAACTATAAAAAATAAAAATGATAAGCATGACTTATGAAGGGTGATAATACAAATAATTTGCTACACATAAAATTACTTTGTGTTCAGCTTTCCCTCTGGATTCTTTTTTTTCATCCCTGTATATCCCCATTAAAGGTCCCTTCCCCCTCCCGCCACATCAGGTCATTTTTTCTTCTCCACAACTCCCCATCCCCTCCCTGGGCAGGGAGCAGGCAGTCCCATGGTCCCACTGATCCAATAATGCTTAGTTCAGTCTCCACTCCTGGCAAATCCAGTTTTGTCCGCCTCCCTCAAGAATGAGTCAGGTGTTCCTATAGTTGCAGTGAGATCTGAAGGGTCAGTCCAATGTGTTTCTGATCCCAAGCTGTTTAGTGGTTATGGTTTGCAGCTTGGGCATGCTTGGCTTTTTTCTTGTTACTTTGTTTAGAGACCACTAATGAGTGAGTACATCCCCTGCTTATCTCTCTGAGTTTGTGATACCTG